>VDFB02037111.1:0-25319 GCA_007258455.2 Sequoia sempervirens | reverse complement strand
CTTTCACCATCAATCTTCCTATCATCAGAAAGCTTCATAGACATATCCTAGCATCGTGGTCATGTCTCATCCTAGACTGGGGGAAAAATCTTGAATTCACTAAGGGAAATAAACTTTGAGCTTAAACCAACAAACAAACAACAGTAGGACAACACAACAAAATACAACGATAATAGTGCAAAACCCAACATTGAACATCAATCACAATCAGTAACACATCAACAATCCAAATCAGATAGCCAAATCAATCAAACCAAAAGCAAGCTTTAAATGGATGATGTTCCTTCTAAATCATGGCTTTATCATGCCAAGCATGTATGTTCAACTGTTTTACTTTGATTTTTGTTGTCATATCTCTGAAGTGACTCGATGATGTATTGAACTAGAGGAGCCAGGGAGGAGTATGATTTTTTTTGTTTGCTGTTTGTGACTTGATCATTACTACTGTGTAGATTGTCATGAGACATGCTCTACAAAGTATCATTGATGACATTCCAAATTTGCATAGGAAAAGGATTAACTCTTGACTATTTATGCAAGTAGTACTCAAGTCATCTCAGTTCAATTATACCTAGATGCTTGTGTTAACTTGCAATATCAAAAATCATGGAAGTAGTACTCAGGTTATCATGGTCTAATTATACCATCGATGTTTGTACTCACTTTCAACATTTTAAAGGCTCAATGATGATAAAAAGAATGATAAATTGACTATTGTGATGACAACCTGTGCATATTAGATCTGCATGGTTAAGTTAGGAATCCATGTTAGTTTGCATTTGTAGATATGGGTTTTCCAAAGCCTGACCAATTTCACAATGAGGTTATCTCTCTTATTCATGGATTGAGTACATTTGATATTAACCAAAAACACATCAGTTGCATACATTAGAAAACACATTAGTTGCATCATCATTTGCATACATTAGAAAACACATTAGTTGCATCATCATTACATTCATCCATCCAAGCATCACATCATCATATCCACATCAGAAAACACAAAAAGAAGTGCATTGCATCTCACTTGCATAATCAAAATCATTTCATCTATTATTAATGGATTAAGAAAATGGTCCATTAAGAAGAGTGAAAGACATATCCAACAGAGTAAGATTTCCAAGAAGAAAAAGTTGCTGAAGAACATGACATTGTATAAGATGATTGAAAGACATGTCCAATAGAATAAGATTTCCAAGAAGAAAAAGTTGCTGAGAAACATGATTGGACATGAAAGATATAATTCCATTTTTATGAACATCTAAAACCAGTAGTGAAGATATAATGCCATTGTTATGAACATCTAAAATCAGTAGTGAAGATGAATTTTTTATTACTCAAATCCAAGACTGACAAAGGACTAACTGGATCAGCATTATCATCACATAAACATCACACATCATTTTCATAATCAAATCCATCTCACATAGCATAAAACATCATCCATAAAGCATATAAAATCATCAATCATACATTATCATATCATCATTGCATACATCATCTCATCATTACATAATCATCATAATCATCATGACCATCATCATATAAACATCATAAACACATATAACTATGCACCATCATACGATCATTCCATACATACATTCATTGCATCATTTATTTGCATTAGAAAAGTACAAAAACATAAAATGCATCACATTTCATTAGCATAATAGGATCCATCACATACATCATATATACAAAATTCATAAAGCATCATAGAATCATAACACATGTTTCATCATTTGTATCCATCGCATATCACATCATCATCATATAAGCATCACATAAGCATCATAACATAGAAATTAAATGCATCCATCATGAAATCATAAACACATATAGACACATAGATCAATCATCATCATCGCCGCATATTATATAACCTCAAAATCATAATGTGAAAGTGTACAAGGACATCCAAAGGTATAAAGAGATACATCAATATAAAAAATGGCAGTATATCATAGTGTCTCAACTGAATCAAGAAGTATACATCTGTCCAAAAATATAACAAATCTGTCATCACATCAGAGCTATGTCGTGCTCCCCCAGACAGTGCTGACATCATTGGACCAGTACCTCCTGCACCCGATGGACTTGCACCCAGATCTCTCGGATCTCTCGAAAGCAGCTATGTCACACCCTTGTTAGTAGTCTTGGTGCAAGTACAATTGCTAGAATAGGTGAAGCTCTCTCGGCGCTCTGGTGAAACAACCTCATGATACTTTACTCTATAAAAATCCACCTCCCTAGTAGAGTGTCATACCTCCCTGAAATAATCTGATGTACCTACAACATTGGTGACCCTCTGTAATCTCTCTGCTATGCCCTCTTCCTACTCCACCTGCTATCTCAGAGTGTCCCTCTTTGTAGTAAGCATAGCAATCTGTGCCTGCATTTGAGTTTGTGCCTATACCTATTGTACCTGTTGTCTCACAACATCCCTCTCTACTTTCAGTCCAATAATATGTCCCTATGTCTATGCTAGCAAAAATTGTACTTGCTCAAGCTGACCTTGCAATGTCTGAACCTATACCTGTAAAGTAGCTATCTGTGTTTGCTACTGTTGCGAGGGTAGCTTGATCTCCACATGCTGCTGGGATGCCGCAACCAATGATTTCCTCTTGTGAGGCACTCTGAACTCTGGAACATCTAAACCTAGACCTAGACCTCCACCACCCCCATCACCTCCATCATCATCTCTGCCTCATCTATCTCCATCGCCATCCCTATCATTACTGCTCTCCTCCTCCTCCTCCTCCTCCTCCTCCTCCTCCTCCTCCTCCTCCTCCTCCTCCTCCTCCTCCTCCTCATCTACCCCATCTCTCCTCTACCTGGGCCCATGTACTACTGCCCTCTCCTCCTCCTCTAACAATGGAATTGGCTCATCTAGGCTAGTGATATGTGGGAATGGATGTAAGAAAAGATATTGTGCATACTCCTCTGATATCAAAGCCTCAATGATCTCTGGATGAACATCCCAAATGATGGCTTGTATACCCTAGAACGCTACAACTATTACATCATATGACAAAATGGATCCCCACTCTATCACATCCATTTGTCACCGCGCATAATGGGCCACTCCCTGGGGCATGCCCTGGACCCTGCCATACCGCCTCAATACCCTCAACAAAAATAATCTCTCAATGATGAATCATGTCCGACCAATTAGGTACATGGATTGATACAAAAATGGCATCTCAATGTCATCCTCTAGCCACTATTCACAATCAAGATATGGCCACCATGTCACTGACTATAAATCACCAAGGACTCTCCTCCAATACTCTAGTTTTCCCAGCCTAGGCTGAGCAACTAGACTTGCATAAGCATGAACATATGGTCTCATGGTAGGATGTTGTCTCTCTCCAACTGGCCGAGTGACCGCTATATGCTCCCATGTCCATATCTGAAGCAATGTGACCCCAGCTGATAAATTGGCCTCACAAAAATAGAATGTGCGAGCATACAACATCCCCAAGCAAATTGGGTACCCTGAGTGATCATTCTCTCAAGAATCCTACCCTATCCAACTGAAAGTCCATTTGACCTGTGATTAGGACAAAGGAACCCTCCAATGAAACCAACAAGAATAGACATAAATGTAGCATAAGCATCCACCATCTCTCTCCAAGGAATCTCGTAGCTGCAAATCCGGTCATCCTCAAATACTCTCCTTAATGCATTAGTCCCACCCTACTCAGTAGAATCATATAATACTAGCTCTCCAACAACAGGTATCCAAAGAATCCAATAGATATCCTCAAGTGTCACTGTCATCTTGCCGGTGGGTAAGTGAAAGGTGTTATGCTCACTATGCCACCTCTTTGCTAAAGCTATCAATAGACCCCTATTAATCCTAATCTGGGGTATATCTATCAACGAGGACAATACACATCATGCAATAACAACTACCTTAACTAAAGCCAACTAGGGTACAAATCCCACATCCTTGGGAAGCGCTCCCAAAACTTAAAGACTGTCAAAGGATCCTCTCATCACAAAATATCACAAATTAGTAATCTTATCAATCAATCAAAATCAATCAGCCTATCAATCTAATTAGCTCTGGTGAGACTCTAATCAAATCTCATGAGCATCAATCTATCATTCAACCTCGCCTATCATGAGGTTTATCAATCAATCTATCATCCAACCTCACCTATCATGAGGTTTATCGATCAATCTATCAACATACCTCTCCTATCATGAGGTCAATCAATCAATCAAACTATCATTGATCCTTGCTTATCATGAGGTCAATTATCAGTATGAATCATTGAATCTCACCTATCATGAGATCAATGGACATCTAATCTATCAACATCATCAATCATCATCAAATCAAAGGCTGACATGATCAAACATCATCAAAATCAAGGAGTCTAATAAAAAAATCATTAATCTAGTTTAAATTTCACCAATGCGCTAGAACAGTGCTTCAATGTGCTGAAAAACTCTATGTGCAAAAAAAATTCATCCATGTGCTAAAACAGGGCTTCAATGCACAAAACTGTCATATGCATCAAATAATTTCAAAAATGCACCAGAACAGAGTCCCTATGTGCCGAATCATCCTATGCACTACATCATTTATCCTATGCGCTAAAATTGGACATGGTTTCCCTAAAACTCTGGATGCGCTAATCTATTATCCCTATGTGCTAAAAACCTAGTCCTATGCGCTACAACGACAAATGCACTATTAGAGTCATTCAATGCGCTAGATGACTAACCCTATGCGCTAAAATTTTCTATGTGCTAGAATAGTCCAGGAATGCACTACTATGGTGCTCAAATGTGCTAAAATAGTAAAAACTGAATTTAAACGTGAAAAATGGTGTGAAAAATGAAGTGCACAATTTACGAGGGAGGTTTTTGGGGTACATATTGGAGGTTCGAACGCTGCTAGGTAGTTGTGACGTCTGACACACTCAAATTGATGTGTGTGGTATGGGATCACCATTTTGCTCCAAATTGCTAGATTGCTCAATCACTCTCAAATTTCCAAATTGCAAATGCATAAATGAATTTTCAATTATCTTTTTAACCTTTTAAAGGTTAATTAAGAGGGATTTTTGTGGCATTGATTTACTTTATTTTTCAAAGGGGCTTAATTAATCAAATCATCACCTGGTGACTTATACATCATTTTTTTTTTGGGAGATAAATCGTTTCTGAATCATAAATTTTGAAATCATCATTAAATCATCGAAAAATCATCAAAATTGTCAAAAAATTAAAAAAATCTTAAAAATTCAAAAATTCACCGATTTATCTCCCGAGGGGGCATATATCTGTCATCACCTGAAAATCAACGTCTGTGGCATCGATTTTTTTTTGGTCGACATCAGCAGCAAATTATTCTTTGAATCAATGTGTAAACACATTACTTCAAAGAGGGGCAAAATGTATAAACCTAAAATCGGTCAAGACAATTAATTCATTAAATACTAGTTATTTAATTAATGACCCCTTTTATTTCATCTATTTATAAATAAATTTTCAATTTATTTATATAGTTCACACTTTTCTAAATTCTTCATCGTAAACCACATTCTTCTAAATTTAATTAAATAAACAAATGTCTATAGTTTGTTTTTATTTAATTAGATATCTTCTCACTAAGTTTGAATAATTTCAAATTCAAATTTACTCACATGTCTACAACACTTTTTGGCCACATCATCAAATGTCACATGTATTTAAATATGACTAATATTTAAATTACATTATTCTCAACCAATTCCAAAACAAACTTTGGACACTTGGCAATCTCACACATTTTATTCCCCCATACACTTGGTGTGTTGCCCTTGGTCAAGGGAACATCCTCCATGATTCTTTCTAACTTCTTCCATCTCCACTGTTCATCTCTCATGCTGAAATCTTGACCCTTGGTTACTGCCACATCACAAGATGCTTTGGAAATCCTATAAATACAAGCCCATTGTACAACAATTTACATCACATCTTTGAGTAAACTTATTATGTAGGAATAGAATTGGAGCATTTAAAGTTTGAGTTTAGAGTATTTAGCATTTATCATTTGAGTATTGTAGTATCATGTTAATTTAGAATCATGTCCTAGTTTATAGTTGCATTTTAGTTATCATCTTAGCTCTCATACAACATTTGCATCATATAATCTAGCATCATTATCCATTGTCAATATCACCATTATCATTTGCGTCATGCAATACCATGTAGGAACTTAGATTCTTTCATTCAATAGCATCTTGTTTCTTAGGTTGTTATCCAAACCAGTCATAGTGTACATACAAAATATGAGAGCACTAATGATTTAAAAGATCCTTAAGAAAAGAGAACACTGTAATGATTTTAGAGATTTGTTTTGTTTTAACTTGGTTAATTATGTGATTCAAATCTTTAATGTAATACATCTTATTGATGTTTGTGTATTTTATTATTGATTTACTAACTCTCACAATTTCACACTTACAGGGACCATCAGGAGGAGAGTGATCACCGAGTACATGGTGAAGTGGCGGGACCTACCAGTTGAGGATGCTACATGGGAGAGTGAGAAAATACTACAACATCTAGCATTACAATTGGTTGAGGGAAAGCAATCTTTGGGGAGGGTGGACTGTAATGTCCCCTCCTAGCCTCTAAGTAGTGGACATCACCTTTAGCCTATCCTAGGGTCCCTGTAGGCTAAGTGGTTCTGGTAAGGGGACTCAGTTCAAGCTCTTGGGTGTTGGGTTTTCAGTATTCAAGGAGACCTTCTATTTTTAGCAGGGGCAGTATGGTACTCACTGTCTACAGTGAGTCTTTGTGCTTATCAATATTTCTCCAGTTTGAGCTTTTGGGATGTCACTTGCTATTTTGAGTGCTTACTAAAAATAGTAAGTCTATTTTGGGTGAGCGGGACTAGGTCGGGCTTGTCTCAACAACACATATTCTATTGGTATAATTTTGCTAAAGTTAAATCATTTTAATATTTGATTTATGCTTCGAAAAGTGGACTACTATAAAGTAACTTTATATTTTATTGTTGAGGGGTCATAAGGGGACAAATTAGTACCATGATGCCTAGTGTAATGACTTTAAGTCGTTTTAAAAGGCATCAAAAGTGAATTAGAATTTTGATTAAGGGTGGACGCCTAAGGCAAACAATGAAGTTAAAAAAATTAAAAATAAAGCTAATGTTTGAGTGAAATCAAATTTAAAACAAAAGAAAATGCTCAAGTTGGCGTGGGTTTTAGGGTTGAAGCTGGTTGCCCTAATTTGGTGAAGAATCTTTCAAAAGTTCATTTACAAGCCTCATTTCTTCATGGTTGTTTTGGCTGCTTACAAAGATGCTATTGGTTTTTTACCATAAGGTTCGAGAAACAAAGTTGAGGATGAAAACCCTCGACATCTAAGGCTGGTTTCGGTAGTGTAAGACCTTCCCAAGCTGGTGATGGGTGGTTTCAATCAAGAATCACATCTAAACTTTAGTTGCATATTAAAGGGTTTAAAAAAATGAATATTTTTTAGTTCTTTTGAGGTGTTGTAGCATGGTTTTGGTGTGAGATTGTATTCCTTTAGTGTGGCATGGATTTCTTGGGTTTTGGTTGTGTTTTATTTCAATTTCTGGGCACTTTTTTTTGGGACCTAATCACATATATCTGCTCATATCTTTGAAATGAAGTTAGCTTTCAAGATGGGTATTGATTCTAAAGGTGCCTCTCCCAATGGCCATTCAAACAAGTGCTAGCTTGCAATTTTTGGTGAAGGATTTTATTTTCTAGAGAAGATCAAACTTCTTTAGGGGGATGTCGTTGTTGGTACAAAAATCTTTAGTTTACAATCTGTAGTTGTATTTGTTGCTATCATTAAATATTAAGGGGTTATTGTAGTTGTCTCATGGTGTTGGGAAGCATGTATTTGAAGGTGAAATATTGGGTTTGCTTCACATCATGTTGAAGGATTCAAGTCTGTTGTTAAGCTTGTTTCACAGGTTTGAAAATCACCATCAGATTGATATTTTCCCTATTGTAAATCTGATTATTAATAGATGATAAATTTTGAGTTTTGGGAAGGCTAAATCTATCTTTCTTTGCAAGTGTTTGATGTTATTATCTTTTCATTTTGTTATAAACTATTTAAAATGCTTATTTTATGAATGTCACATGAGTAAAAATAAACAAACCAAATCAGAAAACTCTCACACAGTAGTTGGAAAAAATAAAAATTGGGGGTGTTATATTACATACCCCATCATTGGTGATGTTTTTGTTCTTGGCCCTAATTCTAGGTTTCTCGTTCGAATTAAAAGAAGTGTCTCTTGGGTTGTTTAGATTAATCAATCCTATTGCTAAGAGAGCCCTTTCTATGTGGAATGCCTTCTCAATCATTTCCTTGAAGTTCGTGGGGCACAACATAGTGAGTTGGTAGTTGACTTCTGCTTGGACATTAGAAGCAAATATGTCTATTTCCTTGTTGGGAATGGGCCACTTGCATCTACTAGCTTTATGTCTCCATCTATGCAGGTAGGAGGTAAATGATTCTCCTTGACTCTGTTTAATCTTGTATAGATCCATGATGGTGACGTCCTATTCTATATTGAATGAGAAATGGTTTATGAATTTGGGAGTCAGTTCATCAAAACTTTTAATTCCTGGTGGTAGATGGGAGAACCACTCCATAGAATGACCAAAAATGCTATGTGGAAAGAGCCTCATCAAGTACGAGTCATTTTTTCACTTCCATGCATGATACCGAGAAGTATCGTACGTGTTCTACTGGATCTCCTTTCCTTTGTACTTGTCAAACTTTGGTATTTCATTTTTTTTTGGAAAAGGAAGCATAGTGATGGAACGATCAAAAGAAAATGGGCATATATCTTGAAGGGTATAAGTCTTCTTTGGTTTTCCCATCTACATGTATGATATTCTTTGATTCATGGCTTGTAGCTGTATATCTACCTCTATTTTTGGTACGTTTGTTTGTGGATCCTTTGTGCAATAACCTTGTTGTCCTACCATGTTTTGGTCGTAGGTTGGGTATTGTGGAGGTACAAGACCTTGGTAACCATGTTGGGTGGAAGGAGAGTTAAATTATTGTTGTTTGAAAGGAGGGTTAGGTCCTTTTTGTGTGTAAGGAGGGTTAGATCCTTGTTGAATGGAAGGAGGGTTAGATCCTTGTTGGATGTAAGGAGGGTTAGTTCCTTGTTGAATGGAAGGAGGGTTACCTCCTTGTTGAATGGAAGGAGGGTTAGCTCCTTGCTATTGTTGTTGAGGAGGGGTACCTTGGTAGTGTGTTAGCGGTACACCCTATTGTTGGGACAAATTGTATTGAAGGTTACCCTGGTGGTGCATTGGCGGGATGCCTTGTTGATGGGAAAAATTTGGAAGGGTACCGTGTGGCACACCTTGTTGTTGGGGCGAATTGTTTTGAAGGATCCCCTAATAGTGAGTTGGCGGGATACCTTATTGATGGGACGAATTGAGAAGGGTACCATGTGGCACACCTTGTTGTTGGTACTATTGATTAGGAAGGGGACCATGTGGCCCACCTTGTTGATTGGAAAGGGTACCCTGTGGAACACCTTGTTGTTAGTGTTGTTGATTGGGAAGGGGACCATATGACCCACCTTGTTGATTGGAAAGGGTACCCTTTCGCACACCTTGTTGGTACTATTGATTGGGAAGGGGACCATGTGGCCCACCTTGTTGATTGGAAAGGGTACGCTGTGGCACACCTTGTTGTTGGTACTATTGATTGTGAAGGGGACCATATGACCCACCTTGTTGATGGTACTGTTGTGGAAATTGCCCTTGTTGATTTTGTATAATTTGGGAAGGGTCAATTTATGAAGTGTTTTGGGGCATGTATTATCCTATTGGTGGGTTATTACCTTGTGACACGTATTGAGATGGACCTCCTTGATATTGTTGGGCCATCATCACTTGTTCAATTTGGGACGATTTCCTAAACAAAGGGTCATTTGTCGATTGATCTTTGCCTTGTGAGAATATTGGTGGCATGTTTGGAATTTCTAATGGTTTCAGTATTTCTCTCACAATAGAGTTATCTCCTAAGGGAATGAGATGAGGATCTTTAAGACATTCTACGTTGAAGTCTATAGGTAACTTAGCACCACTTTGTGCTAACTTGAAGAAGTAAGTGTTTGGATCCTTTCTTAGGAGTTTGTCCATCAATTTGAGCACCTTAGGATTGTTTGAATGTTGGAAGAATTATTCATCATTTATTTCTTCCTCACTATCCACCTCCTCTATGACCATATCCTTGGGATTTTGGTTCACTCTATCCATCGCTTCTTGTTGTCTACGGATTATCTCTTCCTCACCAAGTGATTGGTTTGATGTTGCATTGAATGTGGGTCTTTTTTGAGGTGTTTCAAGGTCACTTGGCCTATAGCCCCATGGGCCACTTTCATCATTTGTGGTGTTTGTTGGGGGTATGCTAGCGTTGATTTTGTTTGCTTCCATGTTTTTTCTGTGTTGTGATCTCGTAATTGCCATAAACAAATGCCAAGCTTTTGTGAACGTTTGGTGACTTCTAACTATGGAATGAAAGAATGCTTTGTTTTTGAGATTTTATTTTTTGAAGGATGGTGTCTATTGCCATCCAGGAGGTGGTAATTTAGGCTCTAACAAGATACAAACCTAAGAACTCAATGATTTAAATGCTATGCTCCTATTGGATATGCAAGTCCAACTTGTTCCTTAAAGGGCGAGTATAAAAATCTCTTAGCAAGATGTCCCAGTTGGGTAAGTCAAGTCAAGATGTGCCTCTTGATAAACCTTGGGCTATGATGCCTATTTTTGAAAAGATGGAATGTGGATCTCTGTTTAAGGACTTTGGTCTTGCAAGAGATTATGAAGACAAGCACATGTGTGGGGTTCAATTGTGGATTTATTTTTTTGGATTTTCTATTTTTGAAAAGAGGATACCTATTTCCATGCAGGAGGTGGTAATATGGTCCTTTCGGCCGTAAGATCAACTTTTTTCTCTTGTTTGTCTAGGATGTTTGCTATGTTTCTCCATTGGTTTGGTGTTTCCTTTGTCTCAAATATGAAGCTCCTCAAACTACTAATTGTGTTTATTTGTTCTCCTTGAATCAACTGAAAGTTTGGTTGTATGATAGCTGGTGTAATGTTTGGTTGTTGAATTGGAGCAATCAGACACCAAATGGTCATAAGGTGAAATGATGAAAATGTTGGTGTTTTGATATGGTTGTTGTGTTTCTCAAGACCCTAAGGTTTGAGTGATGTTTTGGGATGATGCTATTCTTGGATCTCAAAATGTTGAAAGGCTTGGATCAATCACTTCTTCTTCTGGAGGATATGTTGTGGGAAATTTACTTGAACTAGCCTTAAGGTCCAAGCAAATGTTGATATCTTAGAAGTGTGAGTGAAGGAATGATCCAAGTTGTTTGTTTTTATTTTGATTTCCAAAAGTAGGATGAGGTGCTAAATTTTTGAAAATTTATGATGGAACGATTATGACGCATCTTGGGAGTCTAATTTTTTTGTTCTTAAAGGATTTGTAACCAGTTTTGAATTGGTTTTCTAATTTTCACCAAAAAGTAGAGCAAAAGTGATAGGTTTTGAAGCAAAAGCAGTTGAAAAAGTCAATTGCGGCTAGATTATGGTTAAGTGTGGCAAGATCAAGAAAGAAAATGTGGTAATATTTTTCAAGTGCAACCTCTGTGTCAAGTTTTCTGAATGGTGATTTGTATAGGAAAAAGCGAGCTTTTTTTGTTAAAAGCGGCTATTTCTTAGTCAATCGCGACCAGTAAATTTTGGCAATTGTTGCAAAAAAAGGTCAAGTGCGGCCAATTTTATAGCAAGTGCGCTTAGGTTTCAAAAGTGGTAGATTTTTACCAGTAATTGTTACAAGTCAAGAGAAAAAGTGAGCTATTTTTGGCAAGTTTGGCCAATTTTTTATCAAGTGCGGCAAAAACAACAACGAAAGCGGTATTCTGTGTAGATTTATTTTCCATTTTTTGAGTTTGGTAGTAGCTTTGATAATTTGAATATTTTTGAAGGTTTTGTTGGATCTAATTTGAGACTTAGCAAGTGATAACACAACATAGCAATCAAAAATTATGTGACCCTCAATGTCTATAACTTTAAGCACACTTCTTCCTAGAAAAGCTCAATGTTCGTGGAAGTTGAAATGCTAAAAGATATAGTTTCCAAGGTTTACTTCATTCTTAACGTGACTTGAAATGTGAGCCTAAAAATTCAGAAACCTTCAAAGATATTTGTTTAAGATATCTTTTAGGGAGTGCAAACATAGGGCTCTTTTCAAAGTATTTAGACTAAATTCAAAGGGTTTGATGTTTGAGAACCATGTTAAATGCTTGTTTTGATGTGTTCATTTTAATTCAAGCACAATGTTTGATGTTTCAAAATAACCAAATAGATTTGGAAATTTCATGAATTCAATGTACACCCTAGGAATAGACACTTCCTTTTAGGTGGGCTTACCTCATGCCCCAAAGGGATGACTTTACATGTAATGAATGGAGAATTTTTTACGCTTAACCATAAGTCGGACTTGGTAAGTAACTTCTTGGAATCAAAGGTTTGAACCACTTCAAATAATGTTTTTGGATGAAAAGGTGGCCTCTAATACATTGGTTCTTAGTTAAAAACTGTGAACACGGACATTCGAGACTCACCTGCTGGCCACTTAAGGCTCTTTACAGTTTGTAGTCGACCCAGATTGAAGCTACTTTCTTACAATTTCACAACCTTTGATATAGCCCACTAGTAAATGTGTTTCAAGACCTTACTTATGAGTTCTCCAATGTGGGATGTGTCTCATAGCAAGCCCCCTCTTTAAGGTGAAATTAGAATACAACAAGTGCAAAACTAAAAAAAAAATTTAGTCACCCAAGATCGCCAAAAAGGCGCGAGGGGAGAGGATGGGCACTTCAGTTTTCCATGCATAGAAGACACAATATACACTTCATTACAATGTTATTTTTAAGCCCCTCGAGCAATGCTATCCAAAATGAAAGTAAAAGTGTGTACATGATGGCAATTTTTGTTCTTTTTATGCGCACCAAAGTGAAATATTCTTGATATTAGACAAAGAGATAGGAATATGCAAGACAAGAATTTGATTTGTTCATTTTTAAGCACCAACCAAAGGGTTTTCTAAAGCCTTGTCTTAATGGTCAACAAAATAAAATTATGCGTTCGTAAAAAAAACAAAAGCGTTTGGTCATTCATTAAAATAAACACCAAAATTGAAGTGTGCTCCTAAACTAACAAAATCTTTTGAAAAAGTTTGTTCTTAGAGCACTAATTGAAATTTTGTAAGCTAGAAAGCTTTGAAAATTTTGTTTTAGAGCAGAAAATTGAAATGTTCATTTGTGGGGTTCTTTTTATTGCACCAAATCGAATTTTTCTAACTAAGAAAGATTTGAAAAAGTTCATTTTTAAAGCACCAAATTGAAATGTTTGTTTGTGGGGTCCTTTTTATTGCACCAAATCAAAGTTTTCTAACTATGAAAGCTTTGAAAAAGTTCATTTTTAGAGCACCAAATTGAAATTTTCATTTGTGGGGTTCCTTTTATTGCACCAAATCAAAGTTTTCTAACTATGAAAGATTTGAAAAAGTTTGTTTTTAGAGCACCAAATTGAAATGTTCATTTGTGGGGTTCTTTTTATTGCACCAAATTGAAGTTTTTTAACTATGAAAGCTTTGAAAAGTTTATTTTTAGAGTACCAAATTGAAGTGTTCATTTGTGGGGTTCTTTTTATTGCACCAAATCAAAGTTTTCTAACTATGAAAGCTTTGAAAAAGTAAAAGCTTTGACCGTTCATCTTCTCTACAATAAAAGTGTTAGTTGTTTGCTTTATATAACGTGTTCCATATCCTGCAAGAGTTGCACAAATGACATTATCACCATTAAAAAATCCAAACCAAGCAAACATTAATGTTAGAAATCAAAAATTGACTTGCAAATTTTTAAATGAAAACTGATAGAGCAAAAGCAAAATTTCAAACAAAAGCAACCCTGTCAGAAGCAAGTGCGAGCAAAAAGGTCAAGTGTGGCCTTTGTGTTTTAAGTAGAAGTGGCCGAAAAACTCAAGTGTGTCTTTTTTATTTTTGCAAAAGCGCAAAAAATGTCAAAAGTGGCCAAAAAAGGGTCAGGTGCAACAGAAACATGAAACTGACCATAAAAAATTCTTGTAGCCTATGTGTAACAATTATTCTAGTGCATTTCCAGAACCTGCAACTTCAAAATTAGCTCATAAAATGGTTAGTGCTAAGGATTGTGGTCCCACTAGGCATGCCAAAATGTGTAAGGGGGAAATCGATGGTATCAAGTGAGATAATTGAATTGAATTGAAACTAATCTAACTCAAAACAAAAATCAAGATTCATGCCGATTACTCATGAAATGAAACTACACAATTAATGAATTCAAGAACGTAATTGAAAGAAAACAATAACAATGAACTCAAAAACAAAGTAGCTTTACCATCCCATGTTGGAGTGTGTTCGCGAAGATGTTGGGTTTTTCGTATCAATGCAAAGCCTCCATTTTGTGTGCAAAATCTTGATGAACGTGCATATGTTGATCGAAGATATGGTGTAAAGCTTTGTCAAAATATTGATTAAGATTTTGACATTACTTCGTTGTGAAAATGACATTGATTCTTTGATAATTTCTGAGAAGAAAGATGGTTGTTATATAGAATTTGTGTTTCAAAATGAATGCTTGAGATCACGTAGTAGGATGTATTGATCAATGATTGAAAACAGTTGAGAGGATTTAGATGGGAATAATCAGTGCAAATTGATTACATAATTGGTGTGATTGAAGAAATCAATTTGAGTGTTCAGTGGGATTGAGGAAATAGATTGAATAATCTGTGGAATTGAGGAATAGATTGATCTATCAGGAAATAGATGGATCAGTCAGGCAATTAGATTGAGCAATCAGTGGTTCATAATTTTCTCAATCATGAAATTGGGTGAGGATAATTAATTAATTGATTTAATGAATTAATTTTTTTGAGTTGAACATGCAAATCAAGTTTGAATTTTGCAAACAAAGTGGTATTTGTTTGATTTGATTTTTGATGATGTTTTGAATAATTTATTTAATTATTCAAATTTAGAGGAAGTGATTAATTAAACTAATATATTTTAATAATTTAATTAACTTAGGGGAATAGGGTGAATTACTGACATAATTAAATAATTGACATTATTTAATTAATTAGGAGGAATAAAGTTAGATTATGACTTATTAAATAAATGAAATTTATTTAATTTGTCAAAAATAATGAATAAGTGAATTAACTTTAAATAATGTAGTATTATTCAATTAATAGAGGAAATTCGGATTTTTGATGCAATTGAAGTGAAATTTAGTGATATTCGATGATAATGATGTCGATGATGAGAAAATATCATTCAAGATGTGTGATATGTGTTAGGTCATATTTACTATGTCTACAAATATCTTTGAGAATTATAGAATTGCATAATAGACCAAGAGTCATTATTATTACCTACTGATTGAAAATCAGGTATCCTAGATAGAGGAATTTATTCTCTCATTATTAATCAAAGGCGTTAGTGCTAGGATATTTTAAGGTGTAGAAGCATAGATAACTAGATCAAGTAGAAAATATTATCCAACGTGGCTATAAACTTATCATACATTTATATATGAGAATATATGTGTCAAGAATATCTATATACAGACAAACCTAGGTACTCTACATAATTATGCAAAGGATAACTTGGAAGAAACTTGTGAGGAATCTAGAGATTAGTCAAATGGTTCTCAATTGAGTTATCAGAAGGTTAACAACTTAATATACCAAATTATTATTGGACATTACTATGAATATAAAGTTTTATATTGAATCAAATTAAATGATATTTAATATCATGATTAACTAGATTGGTTATATGGTGTTCTAGAAGAACAAAACCATACTTGTTATATCCATGAAGAGTCTGACTCATTATTTAAGAAGAAGATGATTTCCTATTTATGTTCACTTCAAGATTAACCGTATTAGGTATGGAGTTCTTTAGGAGCAGAGCCAAATAATAAACGTTAAACAACTAAAACTTTAATATGAAAAAGTAATCTTCAATTTAATTTTAATAATAGATTATTATACATATTGACATATTATCGGTACTTTAGATTGAGACCAGGTGTGTCTAGTCAATGGCATTGTGCCATTGATATTAACTAATTGTGCATAGAATAGGAGAGTAGTTACTCCCATGGTTAAAAACTAAGGACTTGAGTAAAAGGATGTTTCCAAGCTCCAGGATGTTACATGAATGTAATTGGAAAGATCTAATCAGAAAAGTATAACTAGTTAAGTCGTTTATCAACTTAGTAAGAAATGACTCAAATAAGAGGTAGTTGCCTAGAACCAGAACATTGTGAGAATGTAACATGGGTATTTGAGTTATATGTGTTAAACCTATTTATTCAAATAATCGACACTAGTGAAGTCATCACTATTGAAAGATAAACCATTTGAGTTAGTTAACCTTTGGGTCAAACCAAAAGTAGAGTTAACGATAGGTCAGTAAGATTTCCAAGTTGAGTTAGAGGTAGGTGAACTTACAACACCACTTCCTTAGAAAATGGATAATTATATATCAAAAATTTGGCCAAAATAAGTGTAAAAGTCATTGCTTGCACTTGTTAGTTCACTGTGCTTCAGGTTTTCATAACTTGTCAGTAGTGTCATGCATAGTTGGAAGGTATCCATAGTTGTATGACCATACTTGTTATGTAGGATACAATACTAGATATTTAGATGACAATACTAGAGGTTCCTATACTATGCTCTTTGTCGAAGGATAGGGCCACTCCCAATAGGAAGGTGTGCGGGGGACCGCCATTTTGTGATTGGAGGTAAAGTGCTCGAGTGATGCTCTCCCTCTTACAGACGACATGCCAAGGCTTGTGAAATAGAAGAAGTAATCTAGATAAGGATACCTTGACCTTGATCTCTTGTAAATTATGGAATAGTGTATATGATCATGAATTCTATTTATAAACTATATTTAAAAAGACAAGTTTCATTTCCTTGAAGTTTTTTTTTGATATTTAAATTATACAAATGTTATATGAAGATCTGTATGAAGTATGAAAATTATGTTATTGAAAAACAAAATTTTTATTTTCATGTTTTTGGAAACATTGAATTATTCACTTCATAAGTTAAATCTTAGGTGAAAATTGTAGAGTAAACATTGGGTATGTTACACGTGATATCAGAGCTACCAGGTTCAACACTTGGATCTATGAGCTCATTATGCAAGATTATATTCCATTAACAATAGCTAATGTTTGAAAATGTTCTTATGCCAGAATGGCAAGGAAAAGAAGAACAAGGAAAATAGTAAGGAAGTCAATTTTCCAAAACTTGTCTAACTTTAGGACTAAGAGTCATCCCTGGAGGTTAAACTCCTTAACCATATTAGCTACACAAGAGGTGCTTGGCTGGTTGACTCTAAGAAACTTGATGATGCACTTAAGTGTATCAGGCTAGAGAAGAAGTAGCGAGATATAGCAACTGTGAGGACTATTGATCATATCTAGGTGGTCAAACCAATCAAACCAACAACTCACAGGGAGACGCCCTTGGGTTGTGGTGGGAATGCACTTGTGATTAATAAGAAGGTCATGGATGAGCACTTGCGAGTACATCCACCCTTCAAAATTGTTTAGTTTACTCTGAGGGTGAGGAAGAACCCAAGGAGACCTCTTTTTCTAATAGCGACCTGTAGTCGCAAAGAGTCAAAGTTTATGTATTAAATAAGGATACTATGTAATCCAGGAATAAAATAATAAAATTTCCATTTGATTAAGTTGGACGAATGAATATGATTAATTTCTATTGATACAAATGCTAAATTAGAGGAACTAATTGTAAGCATAAACTGAGAAACTTCAAGAACTAATAGTGAGTCCCACTTGTGGGACATCACATTTTTGAATTTGGGTGGAGGTGAAAAGTTAAAAACACCTTTGTTCAAAGGTACATCAAAAAGTGCCTTTATTTAAAGGTGGACCTTTGTTCAAAGTTTTTTATACAAACTTTAATGAAGGTACTTAAAATGCGAAAGACCTTTGTTTAGAGGCTCCTTTTTATTCTTTTTATGGAAATTACCATAAAAGGAATAAAAAGGGACCTTCAAACAAATGTCTCTTTTTTTCACTTTTGGAAATTACCTTCATTCGAAGGTTTTTATTTATTTTGGTGGAAATGACATACCTTTTAATGAAGGTCCTTGAAGACATTTGAACGAAGGCCCTGAAAGTGACCTTTCCACCTTAGGCTTTAGATTTTCCTTTTTTTTAAAAAATTTCTAACCTTAGGTTGGACCAACAAATGGAGTGAATATGAAAATATAATTTGTTGGATCGTAGCATTGAAAGTAAGCTTTCTAACAAGTATAATATTGAATATATTTAATTTGATTATTTATATTTATTTTCTATTTTCTAGTAAGGATAGGTTTTTCAATAATTATGAAAGTCTTTGTTCCACACACATGGAAAAATAGTAAAATAGTTTTTTTTTTTTTTTAAAAAAATAACCATGTTCTAGATATTGATGTTCTTATTTCAACAAAAAAAAGTTAATTTGGATGAATACATTTTTTTTTATGTTATACTAAAGTAACCTATGTCTAAATTATAGTTAATCTCACTTCAAAAATTTATATAAAATAAATTATGCAGCAAAAAATTATGGAAAAATATTTGTGCCCTAGATATTAGTGTTATGAGTCTATCTTTAAAAATTTATAATTTTATCCTTCCTACAAATAAAGTTGTACCTAATGTCATTTAAAAAAATACTGTTAACTATAAAAACAAGTTATTAAAAGTAATGTAAAAGACCATAAATTATTTATTATTTAAAAAAAATACATTTATAATCTATGGGTAAAATCTCAAAAATCACTAGTTCACACCATCTTCAAATTCTTAACGATTTAGTTGCAATAAGTTTCAAAAAGTGAAAATTTGGTGAAAAATGCTAATTTCAATGTCCTACATTGACCAAAAAGAGGGACACACTATTGCGGGATCACCCTAATGTAGATATCATACCCTTTGATGATGATACTTTAGAGGATCTTGAGTATATCATAGATCTTTCATGTTTTGATGGTTCAATGACTTGTTTCCTTGATCCCAATCTTCCTATTGAGATCACATCTCATATTTTGGTGTTCCTGATGAGATTAGTATTGCTACATCCACAATCCATATTTATTCAAAGTAGCAAGTTATCCACCCTCTTCTAGACATTACTTGGGATTCATTTATCAAATATATAATCTTATTTGTGGGAGTCTCATATTGTAGTATTTGGGAGGATTCATTCGAGGATATTCATCTCCTCTTCCAAGATATCCCATCATCATCGTTCGAGCTTTTTCATACTATTCTTGCAAGATTATGGTGGATTGACATCACTTGAACCTAATATAAGACATTTGATTAGTTTTTAGAAACACACATTTAGATTTAGATTTCTAGTCCAACTGGAATGGCTTCTCCAATGACTAGTGGATCTATTTCTTCTTAAGGGGAGAAATATTGTTTATGGGTAGTGGATTGTGTTATGTCTTCAAGCTTTCACCTTTGGTACATGATCTACTTCTTTATGGGGGAGTTCACATATCACCTACATTCTCCTATCAAAATCCATGTATTATACTCTCTATGTGATAGAAGAAGTCCTTGGGGGGTCATATCAAGTCCTCTTTTTCATCTTTCAGTAATATGCATTTATTTCATTTTCTCTTTTTGAGAGAATTTTTTTCCCATGCATTTTTAATCCTTTTCTCTAGTTATGAGAGATTCATTTATTTTACAAGGCACATCATAAAGCCTTGTAGTCGACCCATCAATGAATTCATCTTTAGATTTTATTTCTCCCTCAAGTCGCATACAAGGGGGTGTTAGAATAAAATAGGAGGAATCACCCAATTAATTAATTAATTAATTAGGCCCCTTTTACTTTATCATACTTAATATAAACTTTGGCATACATTTTATCTCTGCAGAAGGATACACACGCCATGATCTAACTTTTATCCTTTTCTAGTTTTTCATCTAGGGTTGATTTTTTCCTTTTATAAGGATTACTTATTGTATATTGTAATAACTATATGATTTTTGGATAAATATAATTTCAAGTGTTGTATAGCAAATTGGTTGCTTTTTCTATTTGTGATCTATGTGTTTTAGTTTGCAGATTTTGGGAGTTACGAAAGGTTCAAAAAAATCCACCTAAATTCCTTTGATCCTAATCCATCCTTATTTATTCATATCTTCTGCCAAAGTTCTAATCATTATTAACCCCTTTTATTACACATATCTTTATACACTCCATATCCATACATTCATTCCCCACCTTGAGATCCATGGATTCCTTTTTTGAGTCAATTCAATGATGTGCAAGTCAACTCTCATGTCATACAAGATTGACCCCAAATTAAAAAATTTAAAGTTCAAATTGGTAACTCACACTCTTTTCTAATAGTCATTAGGAGCGAACTTGGTAAATATTTGTGTGATTGTTTGTTATATCTTGTTATTTAAAGACATTCATTTGTGCATTTAAATATCATCTACAAATAAAAAATAAAAAATAAAAAATAAAAAATAGTGGCCAAAGATCACCCCATCCCTTGGAACATTTTGATTGGAGCCCCAAATGTCTGCCACATTTGGTTACTGGAGAGAACACATCCCATCTAGGGCAAACCATACTTTAGAGTACATCTTTGATAATCTCTAAGGATGTAAAGTCTATTTATCAAGAGGGTTAACTAAGATACTTGAATCTTGGAAATACAACTCTCTAAGGAATTTTTAAATACCATCAATCCATTATCCCCTAAATATCATCGGATCAAAGAAATCTCTATATGAACCATAGAACCATCTTTCAACACAATACACATGAAACAAAGAATATGTAAGGGTTATATCTATGGTACTTTAAAAATGTAATACGTGTGAGATCAATATACCAATTCTATTAATAATCTAGTTTAAATATAAAATTTAAATAATTAACCATTTAACCATAATTATAGAAGAAACACAAATAAAACTTAAATGAAATTATCTTAACATAAAATAAAAATTTTAAGTAAATAGCAACATCACCATATTCCTAATATTTTTTAAATATTGCTTTTAAAGATATCTATCTAGTTTAATAAATAAATCCTTTTAATTTTTATGTTATTTCCATAAAGAAAAAAAATTTTACAAATAATAAAAATGTTTATAAATAAAGTATTTAAATTTAATTCTAATGTTTAATAGATTAAACTAAGTTACTCTTTTAAAAAATATAAACTATATTTCCTCTTTCCATTTACATTATATATAATTATTAAAAATCTATATATATTAATAAAATTATATAAATTTTAAAAGCTTTAATAGTAGAGAGCGATGAGGTAAAAAAATCAGGGGACTTAGGCGGACGCAACTGGGGAGATATTGAGATGGATACAAGGCCAAATGGAGAAGCTGTAGAGGAATCGTGAGTTGGCGAAAGGGAGTATATCCCGCAATGGGTTTTTGAAGGCGGAATATGGGTGGAAAAAAGAGCTCATCGTGACAGAGTTGAGGCTGGAGGATCGCATCTAGGGAAAAAGAATCGAGTGATTAAACCAACACTCCATGGATGCACCCACATGATCTACCATGGAGTTATGGAGAAGTAATGAGTTATGGATAATCCACAAAGCATTGAATGCTTGTAAAAGGTCTCGTCCCAAGGTGGGGGCTGCAAACACATTTCCGGCAAATCCGTGGTATGATGATGAGTGTAAGGCAGCCAAGAGATCGCTAAAGGAGAGTGGTATGGACAAAGAATACAAGAAAAAATATATAAAATTAGTGCAATCCAAAAAAACTGAGTATGTTAAGGAAAGAAGGAAGGAGCTAATATCGCTTGGGAAGCAGAATCCTAAAGGCTTTTGGAGGGAACTGCAGCAAAAGAAAAAGAAGTTGGAAAACAATATCACGGATACCCAATGGTTAGAGTATGCTAGGCTCCTTTATGAGCGGGTCCACGAGAAAGGCTATCCTCCGGTTGTTAACACATCAATGGAGCTATTCACCGTGGATGATATTAAACAAGGAATAAAGAAGTTAGCAAGTGGGAAAGCGCAGGATATAGATGGGATACAGGCTGAATTTTTAAAGTGGGGGAGTGAAACACTTGCTCCTTACATAACAAGAATTTTCAACAATGTCAATCAGGAAGGCTTCCCTTTGGTGTGGACTACTAGTGTGGTCATTCCTTTGTTTAAAAGTGGAGATATCAATAACCCATCTAACTACCGCACAATTATGGTTAATCCTATCTTTGGCAAGCTCTTTGGGAGCATGGTTGAGCGTAGGATCAGCAACTGGGCAGAAAATGAGGGCAAAAGGGCAAAGGGGCAGGCAGGCTTTAGATCTAGGCACTCTACCATTGATCACTGCATCACCCTTAGGCACTTGATTGAGAAGATTTGGGACTGCCAAGGTGAGGAAGCTTATTGCTGTTTTGTTGACTTCAAGAAAGCTTTTGACACGGTGCCTAGGGATAAACTTTGGAATAGGATGGAAGAATTAGGCATTCCTAATGTGTACAGAGCTGCTGTTCATAGGTTATATGAGAAGGTTAATGCTAAAATCAGAACAAGTGGGGGTATGTCAGAGTGTTTTGGCAGCGACATTGGAGTTAAGCAGGGCTGCCCTTTATCTCCCACGCTTTTTGGGCTTTACATTGATAAGTTGGAAGCTTGGTTGAGCAAGGATGGGGGGGACGGTATTCAATTGGCAGGTTATGTAGTGAAATTACTTCTATATGCTGACGATCTTATTTTGATTTCAAAAACAGCTCATGGGTTAAGAGAACATTTGAAAGCTCTAGAACACTTCTGTCAGGAAGTGGGGATGCAAGTGAACACCACCAAAACCAAAATCATGATTTTCTCTTTGAATAGAAAAGTAAAACAGCATATCTTTCTTTTTGAAGGTAGTCCGCTTGATATCGTGAAAGAATACAAGTATCTTGGGGTTGATTTTCACCATAAGCTCAGCTGGGAGACTTGTAGATCGAAAAGGATACAGGGAGGTTGGAAAGCCTCTTTCTTGCTGCAAAACAGATGTAGGAAAGCTGAACTTTGGGATTGGAAAACCATGAAAACTCTTTTTGGTTTATTTGTCACGCCAGTTGTACTTTATGGGTGTGAAGTGTGGGGAAGCAATATGTCAAAGTGCAGCTGGAAACAAATAGAAAGGATCCAAAAACACCTAATAACAAGCAATCTCAAAGTTAAGGCCACGGTCCCATATGAAATTCTGTTAGCTGAAGCGGGGGCTTTTCCCTTGGAAGCATCGGCTATAATTCGGTTGATAAGTTATCTAAAGAAGATTGAAAATATGGACAACCACCGGTGGCCCAAAGCGGTTATGGAGGAGGCGCTAAACCGTAGAAAGAAAACCTGGATGAAGCAGAACAACAAGTGGCTGAACAAGTGGGACATCAAATTACAGGAGTGTCCTAGCACCAATAGTGAAATAAAAAAATACGTGAAGGAAAAATTTAGGACTGCCATGTGGTCAAATCAGATGGGGCGAAAAAAAGCATACTACGTCAAAGAGTTTAACCCGACAAAGGATCATGGCGAAAAAATGTATTTAGGGGCTGCTATTAAAGGGAAAGCGAGGGTGTTAATTGCACAACTGAGGACGGGATCGCATCATCTTAGATGTGAGACCGGTAGATGGAAGTCTCCTAAGGAAACATGGGAAGAAAGAACTTGCATTTTCTGCGATAAGGGGGTGGTTGAGACGGAGCGACACTTCTTCATGGAATGCACAGCTTATGAAGACATTCGTAAACAGTATGCAAATAGTTTGTGTATGGACGATATGCAGCAGTTATTCGAGGAGGATAAGATCAATCAGACGGCTAGTCTTCTTGTCAAAATCAATAGTAGGAGATCTGATTTAGAAAAGAGCATGAAAGAAAATTAAGTTTGTTTCTTGGTCCCATAGACTGTTTAGTCTCGTGGACGTCATTAAAATCTTTCATTCATTCATTCATTCAAAGGATTGAAGGAATTTTGTCCAACACTCAAGCACCAATAGGCAGGGTGGAGCTATTCAGAAGCAAAAGGAGGATGACAAGCATGGGTGGTTCTAGGAAAATAAGTATCCGAGGGTTGAAACATCTGACAATTGGTATAATAAACCAACAGGAAGCAAGGAGAGGACAAACAAACCATGGAAAGGAAAGGAGAAGATGATAGCAGAGGAAGGGCCATCGCACCAATATGCAGATTTAATTGGTAAGTACCATGCTCTAATCCATTCCAAACAATCTGTTAATTTGGATAAATATCGAATTAGAAAAGTAGTAGAAAAACTAAAGGAAAAAGGAATATTTCTCAAATGGGGGGTGAGTGGTGTGATATAGCAGACATAGGAAGGTGGTGCGAGGGAAAATGGGGAATTAGGGCTCAGGTTAGGGCTTTACCGAACGAATATTCTTTAGTAGAATTCCCCTCAAGGGAGGAGAAATGGAAAGCCATGCTCAACAACCCACACTACCTAAACAATTCTGGGGTACATATGATCGATTGGTACCCAAACTTCGATCCTTGGAAACATACAATTTAGGGGGGGCGATGTGGGTTTTCCTGTACAATCTACCCTCAAAGGTATGGGAAGACGAAACTTTGCTTGAAATTGGGGAAAGCTTAGGTAAACTCATATTGGTAGAAAAGGAGAATGAGGATAGATGCTTGGGCACATACATCAGAATCTTTCTAGAGATAATCCCGAGATAGGCTATCCCACAGGAAATTGAAATATGTGTGGAAGGTAGGATCTAGAAACAAAAGGTGTAAAGGGAAGACCAAATCAAATTATGCCCCATTTGCAAATCAAAGGATCATGGAAATATGAATTGCAATGTGAAAGCGAGGGTGAACAAAGCAAATAGGTATGAATGGGACCAGGGTAGCATTGGATTGCCAAGTGAGCATACAATGGGGGAAGCCAAGAATGTCATTGAGGAATGTAGGGATCCAACAAACAATTTAGTGGGAAGGGAGTACCAAGTAGACAAGTTAGGGCCCTCTACTAAAGAGATGAGGTGCATAGTGGTCGAGCTAACAGTGGAAGAATTGAATGGGGCAGGGACAAGTGAGGAAAAAGAAAAGAAGATCCCCCCTAACCAAGAAGCGAAAATAACATTGGAAGAAATAAGAAGTGGAGAGGTGGCCATTGATGA
>VDFB02037110.1:0-23875 GCA_007258455.2 Sequoia sempervirens | reverse complement strand
TGTCTCAAAAGGAGATGAAGGGAAGATAAAATATTTAAAGTAGGATACGATAGATTTCTACTAGCTTATTATAATATTTGTACTAGGTCTTCATTGAGTTGCTTATTATCTTTTGTTGGCATATATGGCCCAGAAGTCAAATAATATTTTCTTGTAGTTATGGGGCCATTTAGAATTGGAAAATAAGTTCAGCCTTGTAAAGTGGCATTCCAAAGTTCATGGAACTAGTAGTTCTAGAACAATTTGAATGAGTTCCATAACATAGTTGTTTTGGGAATTGATTTAGTTGCTTCTTCTCTTCTATTGGTAGATGACTACATGCTTTATTGTAGTGATCAAAGAATGCTTCCTTATAGTTATAAGGCCACTCAAAAATGAAAAAAAAATTGGTCACAAAAAGTAAAGTTGCATTGCTCATCCAAACGAGTACCATAATGTACTAATTTGTCATAAGAAATAGCTAAAGCATAGTATACACTTGCGAAAGGCTTGAGACCTATTTTTATGAATTCCAAGGTCTCGATAAGATCCTTTCCAACTTGGCCATAGATATACACTAATCTTGTATAGATAAAAATTTAGGTGACAAACCCTAACATTGTATTTTATAGAGTGGAAATTCTAATGGCAATCACAAGGCCCAAATAATAGAACAATATAAGGTGTAGATTCATTCCAAAGATCTTAGAATGTACAAACATTATTTTGGATATGTGTTTGTCTCCATGTAAAACAATGTTAACTATTGTTTATTGAATAAGGAATATTGTATAGGCTAGAAGTAACAAGTTGGAATTAAGAAATATATTAAATTTAACAAATTGATTATTTATAATTCCTTCATTATGCACTAGCTTGGGCTGTAGGTAATTCTTGTGCAATCCAATATGCAAACTTAGTGTTTGGAAAACAAATTCATTCCACTTTGCATGCATCGTGATTTGTACACTCATGCATGTCTCTTTAGAAATTAGCTAACAAACAAAAACCTCTAACTTGTTGTCATTGGATTTATTGCTACAACCTACACAACTTTTCAAGCACTAACCAAAGCCACAAAAACTCTTAAATATATAGTTGTGCATTTTAATTTGTTTCTTTAAAAGAGCTACTAATGCTCTTAGTCACGAGTAAGGAAACAATAGGTAGAAGGTGTTAACATTTTAATTTGTCCAGCTTGAAGACAACTCAAATTGGAATAGTATGTGACAAAAAAAGCTCTCTTCAAATTATTAGGGGAAACTCCTTAAGATTGAAAACCACCCTAGATACTAAGCTATAGACAAAATATATAGTTATGAACTATGCAATATGCTTTTAGGGGGGTTTGCATAAGATGGGATAACTACCTATTTCTTTGTCATTTTTTATCTTGGGTATGAGGACAAGATTGGTAACAACTCTTGTCTCATAAACAAGATTTTTAGACGTTTAGAATGAAAACAATTAATCTAAATGCACAAATACAATAATTTTTTATTGATTAAAACAGAGAGCAATAATCAAATCCAAACAAAACTTCACAAGGAATAACAATTGACACCAACAACACATGATTCTAATAACTAAATAGCTAGAAATTTTTAAAAACTTAAATTAAAAATAACCATGGCCTAATAGTATAGGATTTTTAATAAATATAAAAAATGAAATTTAATTTAGAATAATAAAATAGGAAAAACAATAAATTTTAAGATACAATAAATACAATGGTTCTATTATAAGATACATTTTCATTCATTTGCATTATTTATAGTTATAATTCTATCAAATAAAACTAAATCTTTGAAGATCTAATCTCTTTTAGTTGTTGATTTGAATTTTTATTCAATCACACATTCAAAGTTAAACTAATATATGGATTGTTAAATCAATTTTTGTAACAAATTTGATAACATGAAATAGATGAATTGAGAAGAAGAGGGAACCAATATAGTTAATAGTTGTAATGTAGTGAATAACTTGCTTGCACATTCCACTCATAGGTCAAATAAATAATATTGCTTTTTCCCATGCATAATGTGTTGAGGAAAGTATGTTAGGCATATACGTTGATAGTAGTTAGTTTTTGTTTTGGAAATAAAAAAAAGGTAAGAGATATGTTAGTATTTTTTGTAGAAAGTCTAAAACATCCAATGAATAGGGGGGTTTGATTTTCCATTTTTCTGAGTAAAATCAAAAGGGTAGTAGCTCTATGTTTTTTTTACAATAAGAGATATTGTATGATTCAAAATATATATGAAATAAAATTCATTTTAGTTTATCTTTTTTGTTTATTTTCTGCTCTTTGTTTTGTTCTTTATTTCTCTCCTCTACCTCTTCCTTCATGTGGTATCAGAGCCAAAGGTTATCAAGTCAAGTTTATTAGAGAACATGTTATTAAGAAAATATTTTCAAGAAAGGTTTCAAGGAGCTAAGGATTATCCAACACGGAGCTTCATAGCCAGCAATGGCAGCTCCAAGCACAAGCTTGATAAATCAACAAAATCCTCAGTTCAATGGAAAAAACTATGACTATTGGTCAATCACTTGATGAAGAAATTATTTAGTTCTTAAGACATATGTGAGCTTGTAGAAAATTGTCACCCAGAACCAATAGATGCAACAACCTACAATGCTTTAACTCAAGTAGAGAAGGACTTACTTAGGGATAATAGAAAGGACTCCAAAGCTCTATTTTGCATCTTCCAAGTAATACATGAGAGTATCTTCATGAGGGTTCCAACAATAACAAAGTCAAAACAAGAATGGGATATCCTCCAAACAACACATCAAGAAATGGCCAAAGTAAAAACAACTAAATTGTAAATGTTAAGAGGCGTTGAGAACATATACATGAAGGAGTCTGAATCATTAGATTCATTCTTTACTCAAACTATTGGATTGGTTAATCAAATAATATCTCATGGTGAGACTCTTGAAGATAAGAGAGTAGTTGAAAATATTTTAAGAAGTTTTCCTACAAGTTTTGAATCTATTGTTGTGGCCATAAAAGAGACAAAGAGACTCTGACAATTTTTCAATAGATGAGCTTCATTCATCCCTCATTTATCATGAGCATAGACTAAGGAGGTCAACAAATTCATCTTTGGAGCATGCTTTCAAAACACATGTCCCAATTAGTCATGGTAGAGGAAAAAGAAGATCAAATATTGAAGGAAGAGGAAGAAATTCATATAGAGGCAGATGAACCATCGCAAAAAACTCAGGTGAAAGAGGCGATAGTGAAAATTCTAGTCAAAATCAATCATAAGGCAAAAGGTATAATAAATCAAAAGTTCAATGTCATCTTTGCAAAAAATAATGGGAGTCTATTCTCCCATATCTTTGACTAGGATTCTATTCTGGTGATCAATTCTACTACATCCTTATATGAAAAGGAAATCTTTTCACCTACTTTTGTTATAATGCGAGGGGTTAAAACCCTAAAATAAACCACTCAATTCATTTCTTTTATGTTCAATTCTTCTAGTTTTCAAACCACACTTTTAAATCATTTTCATAATATTTTACTTATTCCTCAGTTTTTTTCATCTTTTTATATTTTCTTTATGATTTTTGTTCATACATTAGGTGAATGGAAATTTGTGAATTCACAATTCTTTCCATTTTTTTATCATTCTTAGGTCATTCTTGAATGTGCAATCTTAGTGCCTCATTATTGAGCTGGGTCTCCACAAAATTGAATATAATTGGGTCTATAGTTCTAACTTAGGCTATAAACTACTCTATTTCTTTAATATTCATGTTCATGCCATGTACATTGAGGATATACCTATCTCAATACTAGGGGTTTTATCTATTCCATCCCTCGTTATGCCCTCTCTTTATGCTTATCACAATTTTTCTAACCTTTTTCATTGTCTTCCATCTCAGTCCTAGGATTGTTTAAACATTCTTTCTTCTTCCGTCTTTTCTATCATGATCATTAAATTCTTTTCAAAACCTATCTTTGTTCATCTCACCAAAAAATTATCTTACTCTCTTGTTATCATTTTTTCCATAAATATTTAATTGATTTAATTTATCCATCCTTAACCGCTAATATTTTAACATTTTGATTTATCAAGGGGTAGTACAAGACAGGTCTAATACTACCAAATATTTATTTTTAATACCTACAATGATCTCTATTTTATTTTATATTCTAGCAAAGTAATTTTATAAGACTTTCCTTTTAGTGCACTTATAGGTTTTCATCATAGGTTTTCATCATTAATATCCATTAGGTTGCTCTTTTATTTTTGAACTTAATAGGAATAGATCTAACTAACCTATAATTTTTTTAGAAAGGCATTCATAGGGACATCATGACTCAATCTAAAATTTGTTTTCAAGGGTTAATGTGTTGCATAGACTAAGGGTATGGAAAATTGTATTGGTAGCAATCTAGATTATTAATGAGGGTGGTCCCTACAAGATAATATCTACAAATTGAGGGTAGATTCCCTATCTATCTAAGGCTAACCTTACAATTTTTTGTGTTGTGAGGGAGTAAAAAGGGATATGGTTTACTTGGATATGGATAGAGGTTTCTTGGATAGGCATAGAGGTTTCTTGGATATGGAAGCCTTTTGATTAGTCACAAATTTGATTTTAGAAAGGAATTTGTATAGAAATCATTTCTTAGATAGGGAGGCTATCAAATTTAATCACATCAAAATGCACTCTCCCACTTGCTTTTGATGGTTAGTGCATGTAAGACATATGCCATGTGCTTTGATTAGTCCAAGAAAGTAACTAGGTGACACATAAGAAAATGTCACTATTAGTATATGACATTAGCTTGGTCATCAAAGGATTATCTTTTAGTGGGTTCTAATTGTTTGGTAGAATTTATAGAAGTATTTAAGTTACATTGAGTAGTTGGGAACTAAGGTTTAGGCTTACCACATGTTGACTTAATTATGTAGGACGTTGTATACAGAATCTTAGGAGTTCGAAAGGAAAATATGCAAAGAGTGAGGATCAATGAAAGGGATACCCAATACTGATGGAAGAAGAAGTGGGATCAAGGTGAGGGAAAATATAATACCACTAAATGATATGGAAAAAAATGGTAATGGAAAGGGATCAATGATCAGGGATATAGATGCACCTTTTTGTAAAGGAAAATATAGAAGTCCTAAAATCTATGACTGGAGAGAAATGGGTTAGGGATCATAATGTGGTGTGCCTAATGCTAGAAGAAGAAAGAGCAAGGTAAAGAGGGTGGAAGACTTCCAAGGTTTGGATATTGATTTTACCACATACCTTATACCTTTTGGGTATGATGTTATGAGTAATCCTACAATTATGGGTCCCATAAGGAGGAAGAGAGATGAGAAGTGGGGTGAGGTAAATGAGTAGGGAAAATACTAAAAGTCCAATATTTTGAGACTTAAAGGAAAGGTGAATCCTCAAATTAGGAATTAGTGATGGTGAATACTCAATGTTAAAGGACATGAAGCATGGAAAAGAGTAAGTGGATAATAATTGAGTTTCATGGATTATTCTTATAGCTTAAGAAGTACATATTGATTATACAGAGACCTAAAATTCTAGGGCCAAAGGAAAAGATGAAGTAAACTATGATTTATCTGATTTGAGAGTATATCCTCGATCATAATCTTAAGGTTGATTCTACCAATTCCATTCTCCCCTTAATAGTGGCTTGATTAAGCTATGATGTGATTTTTGGTGTGCAATTTCTTTGAGGTTGTTGACTTGGTTAATTGCTTAAATTGTTTGTTTATTCATTTGAATTCAAACTTTCAAAATTTATACTAGTAGTGCAGATTTTAGTACTTTGGGATACTTGGCCAAAAAAAATCATATGGTCCCTTGCCTTAAGGACTCACTCAACTGGACTTTAAATAAATTTAAAATTGTTGTATTCATGGCAACACTTGAATTTTATTTTATTTCTAATATTTCATGTGGACTTTATTGAATGATCATTTTATCATTTGAGATTTATGCTTTTTTGAGGCCCACCCTTTAATTACTACTGCTAGTACATATGGAGTTTTATTTGTATCCATTTTTTTAATATTTTGAGAGGGGGCCCTTAGTAGGTTGTGTAGACACTGAAAAATGGATTAGGCCTGCGAATGCATTTTTCATTATTAATTCAAGATACTCGCAAAATAATTAAATGATTTTATCATTTAATTATAATCTAACATTGCATTTCCTCTAAATTAATTAAATAGTTTTAACCATTTAATTAATTCATTTCATTATTCTTCTAAATTTGATTAATTAAGTAAATTACATTAATTTACTTTAATTGTGTCGCTAATTAATTCTAATCTCCTCTTTTGATTAATTAAATTAAGTTTCCTAAATTTATTTAATTATGTCATTTAAATTAAATCCATTCTTATTAATTAAATAAGTTTCCTAAATTTATTTAATTACACGTTTAAATTAAATCATATTCTCCCTACATCTAATTAATTCATATTCTCCCACATTTAATTAAATAAATGGTTATTTATTTAATTAATTGTTCTTCCTTATTATCTAAGGTGCCTACACAAATTAATTAATTCTACCTTCTCATCTAAAGTGACTCCATAAATTAAATAATTCATTTAATTGATTTTGGAATCATGTACACACAACTTCTTCCACAAAGAAAAGAATTAAATTTATAACTAATTATTTTATTTGAGTACATGTCTCCTACATTTTCAATCTAACATCTCATGCATAATTCTCTCCATTCCTGACTAACTCTTTCAGTTCACTCACCTAACTGATCTATCATCTTCTTTTGACTCACACACTCTTTCAATTACATTTCTTGACTAATCAATCAAATTGGATAACTATTCAATCAATCTAATCAATCAAGTCACTTAACTATTCAATCAAATCCTCACACTTGATCTGGACCATTCAAACACAAATCAATCTTGACCGTTGAATCAGTGAAGTTTCTATAAAATAAGCTTTTGAATTTCATTCATGGGTAATCACAATCTTCAAATTTTTCCTATCAAAATACTTACAAGCTAATATTGCACACTCACAATATGAGGGCATTGAGCTTTTTCAAAGCAAAGTGGAGAAGAATAATGGAGAGGAGTCAAGCAAGCAAGGGAATTAGGTGATATTGTTCTTGTTATTTGAATTTCCTTGTTGCATTGCACTTCATTATTGATATGGTGAATCTTAGCATGATTTAGGCAATTTGTGATAGTTTTCATTGTTATGCTTTCTTTGTTCCTATTTATTTTCCCTTGTCACAGGTTGCATAAAAGGGGAATAAGGTGGTTTGGAGAATTCCTTAAGGAGTTGTTATTTTCAAACTTATGGTTAGAGGGGGATTATGTCTCTTTTTGTTTAGAGTTTTTAAGGTCCACCCTATTTTGTCTATGGTGCTAGGAAGTTGTGGCATCACCTCTTAAAGAGTTCAGACTTGTTTAGTACCTCCAAATCTCAAATGTTGATTTATGTCTGCAAATTACTCGAGAAAGTTCTCCATTATTCTTAGAGTTTCTTATGTTTGTTTACCAAAGTGTAAAGTTGAATTAAAGTGTTATTTTCACTTTATTATGTGTTCCCCAAGGTCCTAACTCATATGGCTAGAGATAAAATATTTTTTAAAGGGAATATATTAAACCATGAGTGAATTTTGAACACTTTTCTATAGCCATTTATAGGAGTGACAAGATTTGATCATGTTGGTCAAGCCTTAGGGTGAGCATGATGTAGCGGGATGTATGGAATGATTCTAGTTGAGGAATGTTGCCCACTACCTTGGTCACACAATTGAGAGACCAAATTTAAGAACTAGTGGTCTCATGGGGATTTACCAAATTTAAGAACTAGTGGTCTCATGGGGATTGCTCACACATGTGTGAGAAATAATCGTAGAGATAGTTAAAAGATCAATTATGAAGGTGAGAAGTGCTAACTTCACAATGAGATAAAAGAAGATGGAAATTTGTACTTAATTTATAATTTTGGTTGAGAAAGGGGTTTTTACTTTTGATTCATTTTATAATTGTTGTAAAGAGAGAGTGTTGTGAATTTAAAGAAGTCGAGAGAAATATTGGTGGTGAGGGAGAACTTGGAGGAGTTGCTTTTTGAATCTACAACAACCTCTTTCTAGTGTTGTAGTTTTGAGAGGTAAGCATTTGTGCCTTCTTTGTGTCATAGTTATTTGGAAAAGTTTCTTGAATGTATGTTAATGGTTATATGTGTTATTTGTGAAGTGAATTTCATTCTTTGAGTTGTAATTGGGATGGGCTTGTTATGCAGGGAGAGACTCTCCCAATAGTTTAGAGTATCCCTTGTATTAGGGTAGAGTTTTAGGAACCTCCTTGGAGATATTTGTAGGGTATGAATACCCACACTTTAAATTAGTTTTGAAAATCCTAGATGTGTATTGATTTGGAGAAATGTGGTGTGAGTACCCATACTTAAATATGTGGTTGCGAGATTATTAAATATGTGGTGAATTTGAGAGATGGAAGTGGTTGTGATTTTTTTATGTAAAGATGATTTTGAATAAATTAGGATAATGTTATTCCCCATGAAGTGCAACACCTATTCCCCCTAATCTGGTTTTCATGAGGAAACCATTGTGATGTGCAACTTGATCTTAATGAGTGTATTGTAAGTTTTATGACTATAAAATGTAATGTTGTTGTGTTTGTGAGCGAATTTGTTGTACCTAGTTATTGTTGTGATCTCCCCAAGCTTGGGATGGATTGTTGTAGCCCTAAGGTTGGGAGGCAATCTCACATTGATCAATGGAAAAAAATATCTTGCTACTTTATGTGCAAATTTGAGGATTCACTTAAAGGAGCCAAGTTATGCTAGAAAACAAACTCTAATGTGAATGGAGTCATTATAACTATATTGTGAAAATGACCCTTGGGAAAGGTTTGCATAAGTATTAGAATTGTTGATATGATTACAGTTGCTTATGTAAGCTTGTAATGTGAAGAAACTTAGGTGCATGGTATGAAGAAGAGGATAAAAATTTCTGGTATGAATAAATTTGTTCTCTATTTTCCTTAAGAAGAATGTGTAGATTCTTTTGTAAATAGATCTATTCTGTAAATATTAATATATCTAAGTTATATTAACAACCATAGGAGAGGTTTCTTATAACTTTATTGTAAATGTAGTATCTCAAGTTAAAATAAACTTATTGTAAGACCTAAAGGACACTACACAATGAGCATTATTGATTGTTATATGAAATGAAATATGGCATATTTGAAGCATGGTTTAATAAAACACTATTGTTTCAAAGTTTAAGGGAAAGAAAGAATTATGAAATGTTTGGTAAATCCCTATTGTAACCACTTTGTTCAAGTTTTCATGTTCTACCATTTTTTCATAAATTGTATGGATGCCATTTCCAATAATAAATGGAAGGTCTGTGAACTTTGTTTTGTTGTGATAGTACAAACATTTAGATATTGGACTATATTTTTTTAATCATAAGAAATTAAATAAAGAAAAAAATAATACCAATTTGTATTTGTTGTATAACTAAGATTACTTATGAGTTGGAAAATATATGTTTAAAGTTTAATACCTATGCCAAACTATCCTGCATGCCATAACTTTACTTAATGTAGAGGTAAAATGGAAAGTGTTTATGATAGTATAGCTAAATGTGCATCTACTAATCTATGTTTCTACACAAAATAGAATGTGAAAATAAAATGAGTAGATATCAAATTTGATATCTTAGAGAGTCAAACTAAAATAAGATAAACAAAAAAAAATATTAGATAATGTTTGGCCCAAAGACCCTGTAACAAGATGCCCTCAGTAGAGGATGACACCATTAGTGAGTAGATCCACAACCATAACAATTGTCTATACCTTCACTAAAAATGTATATATCAAAATAAACTATGCAAGTACATCCTTCTCTTTGTCAACAATAATAAAATAACATTTAACTGATAAATCTATGTTGTTGGTTCAATAGGCATGACCTGAACGTAAGATTTGGACTACTTTCATTTGGGCACATCTCAACTCTTTCAAAATAAAGAATATGTATAATTTTATTATAGGTTTTTTAACATCACTCTTGTAATTTGTTCATCTTTGACCATTCTTCTAAAAAACTACCCTACAACTCAAAATATCACTTTGCAACCTTCATTCCACGACCCTTGCCTATTGTTAATTGATTTTGCTATAAAAAACAAACAAATGATATCTCACAAACCAATCAACAATAGTAATTTATACCATCAGAGTAGTACATCAATAGAATGAGTAGGAAACCCTAGGGCAAAGAGTTAGATAAAATGAATTAAAAAATCAATGAGTTGGATCGTAAGGAAGAACAATTGTTTTGGAAGCCATGAGATAGGGGTGGTCCTTGCTATCATTTTTATCAGTCTATATAAATAAAAAAGAAGGGGGAATAAGGCATGGTTATCATTGTTAGTCTTTCCCCTCAACAAAATATAAATAAATAAATAAATAAAAACTACAGCCAACAAAAAACTAGGCGAATCAAAATTTGAAACAAGCTGTTTAACTCCTTAGCATCTGGAATCCCTTGATTGTGGCTAGCCAATCTGACAAGGTAAGTGATAATTTTTTTTTTTTAAAATGACAAAGTTCAATATATCGCCAATAATTATAATTTTAGAAGCTTTTATCCATGGCGTATCTTCTATAGACACCCTGGAATTGATTTCTTATGTTACAGTCTATATATTCAACAAGTGGATATGACACAAACCACTTTAGAGGACATGTTTCTTCAAGGCATTCTGTTAAACACTTCGTGTGTCTTGTCTATGCTTCCACATTCTGCATATCCTGCAATCATGGCAAACCATTTGGCCACATTTCTTTGAGGCATTTTGTCAGACAGTTCACATGCCTTGTCTGTGCTTCCACATTTTGCATACATGTCTACCAGGGTACTTCCAACCACAACATCTGAAAAAATTCCTCTGTCCTTTATCATTTGATGGATTCCATGTACCCTGTTCCAAAGCTCCTATTTTCGCACAGGCAGGGAGGTTACGGAATCTGGCTTTACAACTGCTAGTTGCATTTGCTTGAAAGTTCCTGAAGCCTTTCAAAAAATATATTTTGTGTATATCCTGCTATAATGGCATTCCATGAGACCACAATTATTTGAGGCATTCGGTCAAACAGTTCACGCCCTTGTCTATGCTTCCACATTTTGTATGTATATCAGAGCATTTCCACATGCCTTCCGCTGCAATAACAATATTCCATGAGGCTCTTTTTGTTTTATGTGATCAACTCTGTACGAGAATCCACCAAACTTTCGTAGCGCGGGAACGGATTTGAGTTTGGTTTGAATCATAGGCGGGAACCAAGCTGTTTACTGCTGACTATAGCGGTTAATATGACTGCTAAAGGAAACAGAAATGGAGGATGGTGAAATGAACGAATGGAATGGGCCCCACACCAACCACTTAAGCGGTCAATGTTTAGTGTGCATGTGAATCTACATGAACAAGAATACGAAGTAAAAAATTTAAAGAAAAAAAGAAATGGAGCCATATCTAAAGTTAACCTATGTGTTGGCGAGGTTTATAGGTATGCACAACACAAATAAAATCTACAACAAATTTCATCTCTCTTGAAAGATATTTAAATTCTTTAAGCAAAATTATTGCCCCAATGCTTTGATTGTCAAGTCTTGGTCCATACTAGTTTTTACTCAAAGTTCATTGTAGGTTGATTCACAAAGGGACTTACAAATTTGTTCACATAATTTGAAGTCTAGGACAAGATAAATTTATAAAAATATTAGCAAAAATTAACACAATTTCACCTCTAGTCACAAATATCACAAGTTATTTTAGGAAATTTTTAGAATTTGCATATAACTTTGATCAATTCTTTTGAAAATTAACTAACAGATTTAAAGAAAATGAAAAAGGATAGGGAGGGAGAAAAAAGGATAAGGAATTATTTTTTAGTAATATTGCACAAATAGAAATTCATATTCATAAATGGACATCGTAACTAGTTTATGTCTTGTTAGAAGTATTCACAACTACACATAAACAATGCTAATCTTCCAAGAAAAACTCATCAATTCAAGAAAGAAGCCAGAATGCACCCAAACAATGACGCAACACTTATATTTCAAAATATTAGCAAGAAATTTATAGTCACTTATGATCTACAATATTGATTACTCAACTCGTATCACACTTATAAATCTTGCAAGTGCAAACAAACAATACTACTAATCCAAATGAAAGGAAACTATGAAGTTGGAAAAATATTAATAATTCTTCAATATTTTCCCCACAGTCATCAATAATTTATAATCCTTTTGAAAGAATAACAATGGCCCTTTTATAGATACAAGACACCAAAGTTAATCACCAAACAATGGTCAATATTTGATCGAGATGATGAAAGATTATAATTCAAAATGACTTGGGAATATGCCAAAGGAATTGATACCTTTGAGCTTAGAATATAGAATATTCCATGAGCACAAGTATCTTTGAAAATTCTTCAAGCAACACTACAACATAGAGGAAGTTGGAGGTGAAAACCCCATAAATCCAGTAAGCCATCAAAAATTTGTAACATCGGTTGGCACTCAAAAGTCCACAAAATCAAGGATGTCAAAAGTGGCCAAAAGGGAAGCCTTTGGTATCTGCTTTCCTATCCATTTCCACAAGATATTCACCATCCTTTAGTTTTTCCCTTCTCCTAAAATCATTATATGCGATGAGAGCCTTATTCATTTATGTTCCATCATAATCTCTCGTGACGTTCCATGTATGCTTGAAGGACCCATATGGCATGGAGATGTGAGCATATTTTGTAGATCTAGCCTTGGATTTTCTCTTGTATTTATGTATCAATGTCATAGTGTTAGTTGTTTTGGTCATCGCTTCTTTATTAAAAGTCTTTGCTTGATTCTCCAATATACTGCTAAACATTTCACGTAGGTTGGTAAAGGATACTTTCATTGATGTGTAGTGATCCCATAATAGTGGTTTACAATTTTTTGCCAAACTGGACACTGAAATTATTATTTTTAACTAAATCCTCACATTCGGGCACCTATAGTGGCTAAACCGTGAGGAATTTGAAGATGGTGCAAACTAGAGTCTCATCAAATTTTGTTTGTAGATTCTCAAAATATTTTTTCCAAAATTTTTGGAATCAAATTGCACTTCTTTTTTCATCTCCCACGAAAATTGATTTTTTTTAGAAAACAACATTTTTAAAAGTGGCCACCGTATAACGCATAACTTTTTTCCATGAAGGATAAAATTCTAATTCTTTCAAATTTAGATTTGTAACTCTGATATCTAGTGCTTCCACTTGGTTGGATAATTTTTTATTGAATATTTTTCCTTAATCAAGTTTCAAAGTCAAACAATTACAATTCAGACACGGTCACGACCATTATAGCGTAACTTTTTGTATATGTCAAAATTTAATTTAATTTTTTTGTTGGATCAAGGACTTCAATATCTGGTGCACTCATATTTTTCAATTTTTTTTTGATAATCTTCTATTTTTCCACATGTGAAGAACAAAGAAATTCATTTTAGATGAAAAACCTATGTTTAATAAAACTTAAAAACAAATACATAACAAAACCAAAACATATTAAAATTATATTCATTGGATAGCTTGTTCAGGGAATACCATAATCATTGAAATAAATTTTAAATGAATTCATTTGATCCCCCAAAAGCTAAATCAAAGTGATTTTTTATCGGCATTTTGATAGGTGTAAAGGAGACACATTTATAGGTATGGTTTAAAACTAGTGAGGTTCTATCCAAGGGGGTTTGATCTAAGGTGATTTGATCAAACCCTCTTCAATTGGAATCCTTAAAATGGAACTTTTTAAGGCTTAAATCATTATATTTTTTAAAAATATGTGATTTCAGCTAAAATTCGTTCCTCTCAGGAATTGTAAACCACTATTGTGACAGCACCACACATCCTAAGCTTTATGGATATTAAAGCTCCTTTCTAATATTATTTCAATAATTTCCATTTCTTTAAACTTAAGGTCTATGGTAGCCTTATTGAGTTCATCCATTTAAATGTATTATTTTATTAACTTATCTTCCCACTTCAATTACTCAATCTAGGTTTTGATCTTGGGAAGTATCTCTTTAATAGCAATATGTTCCCTTAAGGATAACTTATCACTTAACCACTCAATTTCATTCAATTTGGGTAGCTCAATATAGTTTTGTTCTAGACACACTTTGCAAGACTCAATTAATTAATTTATTTTCTTGATCCAATCCAATGATTCTTCCTATCCTTTAGTAGAAGATCTAATTGTCTTCTCCCTTTTCAACCTCAAATTTTATTCATTCTTCAATTGTGGTACTTACACATTTCTATTAGGATTCAAGCAAATTGGAGCAATAAACATTAACAATTATATGTAGATTAAATAACCCAAAAATAACAATGAAGAATAACATAAAAGAAATCAACACAAAATTTTAATGTTGTTCACCCAATATGGGCTACATTCACAAAAACTCATTCACCCAATGAATTTATTATCTAGTGCAAAACAAATTACAATCTCATGAACACCATACCGCAATATACATCCCAACCACTTATAACAAGCTTTTTGGAAGCTTCTAGAATTAAGGTTTTATAAAGTCATTTTTCATTTGTCAGTTAACAAAAATTAACTACCAACCTCTTGATGGGAAAAAAAGAGGATACGTAAAGAGTGTACATTATTTTCATGATCAATCGCCACATACCAACAATCTCCCACTTGGAGATTGATCAAGCTCTATACCAAAAAATCTCCCACTTGAAGACTGATCCTAGACAACACCATTGTACTTGCAGCTCCCACTAGATTATAGGTCTGTTGGTTTATTATGCTCACCATTATCATTCGTGAAGGCCAACGAAAACTGATGAGGAAATCAATTTCTCTCATGTAACTGCCTTTGTGAACATATATGCAGGATTCTCACTTGTGTGAATTTTCTCCAACTTCAACTGTTCATCCTCCAAAACTGACCAAATGAAGTGGTATTTGAGTTGTATGTGCTTAGTTTTTGAATGCAAATCTGAATTCTTAGCAAGATGAATGGCACTCTGACTATCAGTGTACTGAGGGCTATCTTCTTGTCATTGTCCCAATTCTTCCAAAAATCGTAACTTAATCATCTCCTTGCTAGCTTCTGTAGCAGCAACATACTCAGCCTCAGTGGTTGAAAGCGCAACAACCTTTTGCAGCCTTGAAATCCAATTGACTATAGTACCTCCTACAGTAAAAACATACCATGTAGTACTCCTCCTGGTATCAATATCACCTGCCAGATCAAAGTCAACATATCCTTTTAGAGTAGAATTTGTTCCTCCAAAACATAGTTTCTTTGAAGTAGTACCTCTTAAATATCAAAGAATCCATTTTACCACATTTCAATGTTCCATTCTCAGATTGCTCATATACCTGCTCACAACTCCCACTGCATGTGCAATATCTGGCCTTGTGCATAACATTGCATACATCAAGCTACTGACTGCTGATGCATATCGTACATCTTAGACATTTTGTCTTCCTCCTCTTATGTCTTTAGACACATCTCCTTAGTCAACTTAAAGACTAGGAAAAGGTGTACTAACTACTTTTTTCATTCTGAATGTTAAACCTTTTCAACACCTTCTCTACATACTCACTTTGAGACAAAAATAATTTTTTGTTTGTCCTGTCCCGTGTGATCCTCATACGAAGGATTTGTTTTGTGGCACCCAAATCTTTCATAGCAAATGAATTTGCTAATTTTTGCTTAAGTTTATTAATATGTTGTGTGTTAGACCTGGGAACAAGCATGTCATCAACATAAAGCAACATGATAATATAACTACCATTACCCAATTTCTTAAAATAAACACAATAATCAGAATGACATCTTTTGTAACCTTGTTCAGCCATAAAACTATCAAATTTCAAATACCATTGTCGAGGTGCTTGCTTTAGGCCATAAAAACTCTTCTTTAACCTGCACACAAATTCCTCATTACCCTTGACCTCATATCCTTTTGGTTGTTGCATCTATATTTCCTCTTCCAAATCCCCATGGAGAAATGTTGTTTTCACATGTAGTTGTTCAAGACAACAAGTCTTTCACAACCACAAGACTTAGAACATTCTAATAGAAGTCATATTTACAACTGGAGAAAATATTTCATCAAAATCTATACCTTTTTTTCTGTGCAAAACCTTTTACCATGAGTATGGCTTTATATCTTTTCTTGCCTCCATCTTCTTCCTTCAACCAGTAAACCCATTTATTTGGCAATGCTCTTTTACCTGTAGGAAATTGGACTGTCCCAAGTCTGATTCTACATCAAGGGATCCATTTCCTCTTTCATGCCTAGCTCCCACAACTTTTTGGTATCTACCTGCATTGCTTCTTCATAACCTTCAGGTTCACTAGAATTAGTCAATAATATAGAATATAACAATGGAGAAAATCTTTCTAGAGGTCTAGTTATCCTTATAGAACGTCTAACACTTGCAAGAGTCTATGGGATAACTTGTTGTTGTTGAGCATTAAGTACCATTGGCATTTTATTTTCTAGAATCCCATCCATCACCACATATTCCTTTTTGGCTTGTTCATGCTTCTTTTCTTGTAGTTGATCCTTATACATGACCTTCTCATTGAATATAGCATCTCCACTCCTAATGATCTTATGATTTTTATAATCCCATAACCGATAACCAAATTCATCTACTCCATAGCCAATGAAGGTACACTTTTTAGAATTAGCCTCAAGCTTGGTTCTATTTTCAATATCAACATGGACAAAAGCTTCACAACCAAAGGTTTTCAAAAATGAATAGTTTACCTTTTAACCCGTCCATGCCTCCTCTGGAATGCCACCATCCAAAGGATTTGAATGTCCCCTATTTATTAAATAAACAACGGTATGTACATCATCTGCCCAAAAGTGTAAGGGTAGTCCAACATGTAATCTCATGCTCCTTGCACACTCCATAATGGTCCTATTCATCCTCTTAGACACACCATTTTCTTGTGGGGTTCTAGGAACCATTTTTTGCCTACAAATTCTATTATATGAACAATAATTTTCAAACTCTCTACTGCAATACTTGCCTCCATTATCAGATTTGAGACACTTCAACTTTTTTCCTATCTCATTCTCAACCAAAGCTTTCCACCTTTTAAAAGTTTCAAATACTTCTGATTTTTTTTTAGGAAATACACTCATGTTTTCCTAGTTGAATCGTCAATAAAAAGTGACATAATAGAAAGAGCCACCAAGAGAAGATGCCTGAGCTGGTCCCCATACATATGAATTCACAAGCTCTAATTTCTTACTCTCTTTCTCTTTCCTAACTTTGAGAAATCAAACTCTTTTCTATTTTCCATAAACACAATTTTGAAGAACTCCAAGTTAATCTCCTTTAGACCTAGTAGCAACTTTCTGGAGTGAAGGGTCTTCATTCCTTTCTCACTCATGTTCCCAAGTCTATGGTGCCACAATTTTGTTTCTATCCCTATAACAAGTGTTATAACTACCTCAATAGCAACTGTTTTTGTAGAAGCTAAGGTAGAATGAGTATTACCAGTACACAAATACAATGTTCCTACTTTATCGCCTTTAGCTACTAGCTACTACTAATGCACCTTTAGTGACCTTCTAGACGTTGTTTGAAAAGCTAACTATGTATCCTTGACTACCTAGTTGTCTTGTAGAAATTAAGTTCCTTCTCAAATTTGGAACATGCCTTACCTCTTGTAGCAACCATTCATTTCCATTCTACAACTTGATTTTTATCTTTCTTTTTCCAACAATCTGACAGGGTTCATCATCACCCAAATACATTGTCTAAAATCACCTTGAACATAATCTACAAAATATTTCCTATTGGGTGTGACATGAAATGAAGCCCCTGAATCTATTACCCAGGAATCATTAGCATTATCTAAACATGGAATTAAAGCATCCAACAATTTATTACTTGCAACATTACCTTCCTTAATTTCATCATGTTTTTCGTCTCCTTGTTTGCCCTTTCAAGACCAACAATCCTTCTTCAAGTGTCCTGGATTTCCATAGTGCTAGCAATCCATTCTTCCTCTAGATTTAGATCTTCCTTTCTTCAATTTCACTTGTGAATTTCCACGATTTGTTGGGATTTTTCCTCTCTCCTTGTTCTTCCCCTATTCTCTACAGTCAAAGCATTACTAGATGTTGAACTCTCACCTGTGATTTTTCGTTGTATTTCCTCACTAAGGATAACACCAACAACATCATCAAATTTCAATGTATTTGAACTAGAGATAGAGTTACTTACAACCATTACTAAGCTATTCCAACTTTCTGGCAAAAAACATAAAACCAAGAGAGCCCTCACCCTTCATCAAAATTCACTTTTACAAAAGTTAACTGACTTGTAATTGTATTAAACTCATTTAAATGATCTATCATAGATCCACCTTCAATCATTTTTAGATTAAACAAACACTTCATGAGAAATACCTTATTTGAGGCTGAGGGTTTTCATACAATTTAGCCAAAGCTTCCATCAGATCTTCTGATGTCTTTCCTTTTGTTATATTGAAAGCCACAAATGGTTCCAAGAACAACTAAATGGTTCCCAACATGCCTTTCTATCCAAAATCTCCCATTCTTCATTAGACATGGTAGCATCTTTCTTTGCTTTTCCTTGCAATGGCCGCCATAGATCCTTTTGATACAAATAATATTCCATCTACATCTTCCATAATTGATAATTCTGGCAATTGAACTTTTCAACCTTGAATTTGGCTTCTTCCATTGCTCCCACTCAAATCTAGAGGTTTCCTATCAATCAACCGAAATACACATGGCTCTGATACTAGTTGTTAGGATTCAAGCATATTGGAGCAATAAACATTAACAATCATATGCATATTAAATAACCTAGAAATAAAAATGAAGAATAACACAAAAGAGATCAATACATAATTTTAATGTGGTTCACCCAATATGGGCTACATCCACAGAAACTCAACCATCCAATAATTTTATTATCTAGTGCAAAAAAGTATACAATCTCACAAATATCATACCGCAACATACATCCCAACCGCTTATAACAAGCTTTTTGGAAGCTTCTATAATTAGGGTTTTACAAAGTCATTTTTATTTGTCGGTTAATAAAAATTAACTACCAACCTCTTGATGAGCAAAAAAGAGGATATGTAAAGAGTGTATAGTATTTGCATGATCAGTCGCCACATACCAACAATTTCATTCTATAGAGTGAAGAAACTTCATCTTGAGGGAGAAGAGTGGAGTTGTTGGGATTCAATCCACTTTTTATACTAAACCTACAATTTTCTTAATGTAGTTATGAATTTCAATCACATGTCCATTTAAATCTTGATTATTCTTCTTATCCTTCTCCATCCTTTCTACAAAAACATCCACATTTTTCTTAAGCTTAAAAATCTCCTCTCCGGTGGAATACCCTAAATTAATAGTCTAGCAATATGGTAGTCGACAAGGGTCATATCAATTTGATCTTTAGCTGCAATTGGTATGGAAATTTGAGAAATTCTAGACCTAGTTGTATCCCTTATGATGGAAGATAACACCTTAGCCTTTCTTCTAGGTTTTGGTGTGACAACTTATTGCATTAGACTCTTCAAGTCCATAGGAACAAATTCCATTTGCTTTATTCTTTTGATTTTGTTAGTCAACCATGTAGGAGTATTAGGTTCCTCTCCACCCTTTGGTTTTTGTTCTCTTAAGATATTTCATTTGTTCTTGCCTTTGTTCAAGAAACACATTTTCCATTTGTTGACTTGTAGATTGTTCAATGTGAACATCTATATCAATTTCCTTATTAGTTTTCTTTGGAGCTTGTTCCATTAGTACTTCCTTATTTTTTCTATCATTTATTTCCCTCCAAACACTATGTTAGAATTATTTGATGTTTAATTGCAATAATATGAATTTGATTAATTAACCTTAAGTGGCCCTATCCCCTTCACACCCCAACTAGATTCAAAGGATTTAATAAGTGTATCCAAAGCCTACACAACGTAGCCATAGGATGGTTATTGTATTTGAAGGTGGAATTGAGGGAGTAGATATTTCATTGGAGTACAAGGGCTAGAAGAATGTTAGAGGGAGAAAGTGTAATACATATGCACTTGTGTGTTGAAGATTAAAACATACTAATGCTTCTCTTTTATGGTGGTGATTTTTCTTGTAGGGGTTTCTTTGTGTACATATGATATTATGTGTTTATTTATCATGGTTTATTTATTTCTATTTTCTTCCATATAAACATAATAATGAGTAATGATATTGCTATCAGGATTCAACTGTGTAGTTTCCGAGTCAAACTCATTGACCCATGTTTCATGAGTAGTGGTTCACAAGAACCCATCTCTCATGATAATGAATGGTCCACTTAGCACTCATTGCATCTAGGTGATGCTCACAGAGGTGAAGCATTGGGTCATCCTGGGAGATCACCCATCCTAGTATTGCTCCAGCTCAAGGAATAAAAAACCTTTAGCAAGTGTTGTGCCTGATAGCAATATCATAATTTGACACACTGTGGAAAATACCTCCTACTTATCATAATAATGAGTAATCAAATGCTACATTGATAAAAATTAGATCACATAATTTTGAAGGAATAACACTTGTAGTGGTTTACCTTGTTTTCCCTAGGCCCTTTCTCACACCTTCACATTACTCAACAAAACATTACCCCCTATTTTTTTATGATGTTTTAAATCCTTGACTCTACAATCACCTATACTTCCTTGAACATTTATCCAACAACACACAATACTATAATATCTCCTCCTATTACTATTGTTCCTCATGATATCATATCTCGTGACACTCTTAATTGCATATCTCATAATGATGAGATAACCCACACTAATTCTTTCCTTCCTCACATATTTTCAACACTCTCCTATTGATGTTAATCTTATCTTCATCCCACCACCAAGTATCTCACCAAAATTTCTACATAATTCTACTTCTCTAGACCTCCACCTATTGACACATTACATCACCCCTCCCATTTTCTACCTTTTTATTCCCTCATTACCCCCATTCAATCCCCTATATTATCTCCCCATGGTGTCTTAAATATAAAATATTATCATTTCACACTTCTACTGTGCACATTATATATTATTATTTGTCATGTCCTCCAACTCCATCCTCTCAATTCCCTATTTTCTCATATCTCACCTCTACAACCAACTTCTCCTATCAATACCATCCCCCAAACCCATACCCTTTACCTCTCACCAACCAAAAATTATTCTTGATTCTCTTATTAACATATATTCCACACCCACTTCACTCATCATAAAATATCACCTTTTTCACATAATATTTATCCTTCCCCCATGTACCAAATTAGACTTACATACACAAAAAATACAAGAAATAGAACTACAATTGTACTTCGTTGTTATTTCACCCTCATCTCATGTCATTCCTTCATGGATAAAATCACCTCCTTCATCCACTATACTTATTCACACTACCGAATTTGGCACCATTTTCCGACGGTCGTTCATCAGTTGTTCGACAAATCTTTGTCGGAAGAGCAACACAATGGCGAAAATCTTTTTGTCGCTATTTTTTTGTCACAAGGCCGATGGCGAATTAAATGTCGAAATAACGGCGAAGAATTATTGGTCGACGACATCATGAAATATCTCAGGATTTCATCATAATATCGACGAAAACTTTGTGTATCCACCGATGAATTACACTAGAAGTTCGTCGCCAGTTCGACAAAATGGGCAAGCAGTAGCGTCAAAACAACAGTAGATGTTTATCGCCATTTTGATGAAAGTGGTAAGGAGTAGCATCGAAACAACACCAAAGGTTCATTGAATTTACGACGAAATAGGCAAGTAGTAGCGTCGAAACAACACCAAAGGTTCGTCGAATTTGCAACGAAATACGCAAGTAGTAGCGTTGAAACAACACCAAGAGTTCATCGACTTTGCAACGGAATTAGTAAGGAGTGGTGTTGGAAGAACACCAAAATTTCATCGAAAGCGCGACGAAATGGGCAAGGAGTAGCGAGGTGGCAACACCGAAATATCGTCGCAATTGCGACGAAATGGGCAGGGAGTTATGATGAAATCTTTGTCACAGCTATAGCAACTTCATCGAGCCTTTCTGTTAATTCGTCGGTGGTTTTCGTCGATGGTTGTCATCGAAATTGCGACGAAGAATCAATTTTATTTTAAAAAATATATATTCATGGAAATGTACCATTGCGAAGATTGACGACTAATCATACATATAGACTACATATTGGTTTGATGCTTGAAACGATGCATTTCTTATATTGAAAAGTGCATTACCTTATTGAGCTTCTCTTTGTTTCGAGAATAGTTTAATATTCTCTACTTAACAGGGCCAACCACGTGACAGTGGAAGCTCATTTGGCCCTCCCCCCCCTCGCATCACTCTCAATTCCCCATACCCAATCATATAACATTAATCATTGATTCATCCATTAATAACATATAACATTCATTCATTCATCAATTAATAACATATAACATTCATTCATCCATTAATAACATATAACATTCATTCATTAACATATAACATTCATTAATTAACATATTCACATTCATTCATTAACATATAATATTCATTCTTTCAGTTTTTACATATTATCAAAAATATGGTTGTCATGATATGATTACAATCACTTTTTTTTTTGTTTCTTTTTGAAAGCTACATAAAGCTAAAGTGGAGTATCATTTTCTAAATCAATATATGTCCCCCTTTAGTTGTTTTGCCCTTTTGTGATCTTAATGCGTAAGTCATCTGCTCATGACGTGGGCCCGCTTCAAGGGGATCTGCTGCAATAAGAAAGAAATGTTAAACGATATGTTTTATTATTATTGTTTACAAGTATTTCATTAATTAAAGAACATTAGAGTGGTTCTCTTTACCCGATGGGTCCACATCATGTTCCTGAACTTTTGTTATAGACTCATGCTCAACATGTTGAACACCCTCTAAATCCTGATCTATAGTTGAAACATAAAGGTTACATTAATTAATACACCAATTGAAATTAAATATGTTTAAGAGAACATGAGGGTGGTCCTCTTTACCCGATGGGGCCACATCATGTTCCTGATCTTCTCTAGCCTGATCATGCTCAACACGTTGATCATGCTCTACATGCTCTAAAGTTGAAAAATGAAAGGTTACATTAATTAATACACCAATTGTAATTAAATATGTTTAAAAGAAATTTAGAGTGGTCCTCTTTACCTGATGGGGCCACATCATATTCCTGATCTTCTCTAACCTAATCATTCTCAACATGTTGATCACGCTCTACATGCTCTAAAGTACCGGGATGCACACCATGACCTTCATCTGCACGTTCTGCTCCACCCTCACTAGGTTGCATTCCAATGTCATGTGCAGCATTATCATTGCTTGAATGTTTAAAACAAATAGGCATGTAATTACGTTATGGTGGAAATTAATATTGAATAGATTACACAAGTATTCAATTTTACATAAACTTTATTGAGTTTATTTACCTGTGTGTGGATGCAATGGAAGATTGTGTTTGCCTAGTCAAGACTCTTAGGTGTTCAACCACGACTCCATAGCCTTTCTAGAAGGCAATCTTCAGGTCCTCTTTTGTGGGAACTCTGTTGAATTCAGAGCCCTACATTTTTGCAAAAGATCATGAATTTTGCTTCTATGGTGTGATAAAACCAAAATTGTTTTCAATTTATTATAATTTGGATGCAATATTTCATTTATTGATACTTACAATTCGTGCGGGCTAATTTCATATAACCACCAGAGCCAAGTTTGTGTTGCCCATGCTTTT
>VDFB02037109.1:0-28219 GCA_007258455.2 Sequoia sempervirens | reverse complement strand
CACATAAAACAAAATGAAATAGCTATGAATTATTAAATTAAAAGATAAATTTTAAAAATAATAAAAGAGATGCAAGTATAATTTAACTTATAATTAAATGCAATTTAAGTTAAGTTAAATAACTTAAATTCATACCAAAAAAAAGAAAAAGATAGATAGATAGATAAATTTATAAACAAGTGAGTATTATTTATAAAGTGATAAATTTATATGTAAAAGTTTGCTATATGTATATATATAAATCAAAATGAGATTTAAAAATATAAATAAAGAGAGGTAACAATATAATTATTTTTTCTTTTATTTCATTAATGTTTTATAAATTTATTTTTAATTGTCTTGTTTTCCTTTTTGGTAATCTGTAGCTCCTCTCTCACCTCTATCTTTTTAGGTTGTTCTTGGTTTGCAACTATCCAATTTTTTCTCTGTGAGCTCTGTGATATCATCCTGATGATGGATCACAGAGAGTGATATGAAACATTGATACAAAAATATCTTACACAATGGAATCCAAAAATCTTTTAGAAATAATCAATATGGATTTAGAAATAATCAATATGGATTGTGGAAACTTGATATAGCTGATGTAAATGACTATCACATTTAAGATAAAGATAGAAGTTTTTGTTAATACACTCCAGCCATTACTCATTGTAGAATACCTCTCCGCATTAATAAAAAGTCTTGATTGAATCAAAATAATTCTTCAAATAAAAATAAATAAAAATAAAATAATTATTAAATCAATAAAATAATTTAAAAATAAATCTTTAAAATAATTTAAAAATAAATCTTTAAAATAATTTAAAAATAAATCTTAAGTATATAAAATAAAATAAGTATAACTCATAAATAAAATAAAATAGATTTTAAATCATTCTAAGTAAAATTATAAAACTAGTATATCCATCTCTTAAAAAAAAATAAAAAAATAATATATATATATATATATATATAAATATATAAATTAACAAATAATTAACAAAATAAACTAAAATACTATTAAATCAATAAAATAATTTAAAATAAATCTTGAGCATATAAAATAAGCATAACTCATAACTAAAATAAAATAGATTTTAAATAGTTTGAAGTAAAATAAAACTAATATATTCATCTTTTAAAAATTATATATATATATATTAACAAATAAAAAACTAATAATTAACAAAACAAATTATTAAATTGTACATCTAGCTTAAATAATAAAACGAGGAGTAGACAACCATCTATTATTACAAGTGCAAAATTTTATATAATTAAAAAAAAATAACATGCAAATTAGAAAAAAGGGTCATTTTTTAAAACTCGTTTGACCATAGGGGAGAGGGGCCCATAGTAGGGCAAGGACCAGTAGTAGGGATAGAAGTAGACATATGGGCACCACAGTAGAGCATTTAATATCCACTTGTAAAACACTTTTTTCCAAAAAGTACATAATCTGACAAATCTTGTGATGCCACATTAGCCAAACATGTTCAGGTACTCAGTGCCCTACTATGACCCCCTATGTAGTTTTACAAAAAGCATGTTGATGTGGCATCATATTTGATGATGTGACCCTAAAAATAATTTTTTTAGGCAGATGAGTTGGCAAGTAAATTGCTGTACAAAATTTAGACTTTTTTGAAATCATATGTTATGAAATTCAAAAACCCAGAATTAGGCTGCCCTACTATGGGCCCCTCTCCCCTATTTAATGAGGAATTTATAGAATAGTATTTTTGCCCACAGCTGCCTTTAATTTGACAATGACCGTGGCTTGTCATTTAAAATTTTAAAGACAATTGGTCATTTAATCACATTTCAATTTAAGTTCTAGTAAATTAAAGATTGGCCTAAAAAATATAGATAATATTTTATAAAATTTATTAAGGTTATAAATATAAAAATTTGTAAATACCTATTTTAATTTTAAAAATAAATATAATATATTAATATAATCATAAATAAAATAGATATATGTAAATGAAAATAAAGGTTAGTTTAATTAAGTATCTAATATGGTGTTACTTTTGCTTTGTTATTTGTTTGAATGATCTCCTTCTATTATGCTCCTTTCTAGGGGAAAGGACCCAGTACCTGAGTATGTTCCAATAGTTGTGATAACATTTGTTTATAAAATGCCCAATATTTTTAACAACATTGGACCAATATTTGTGACTTTAAAGTTGTTAGTGTTGGAGATGACTACCCATAATTAAATGAAATGTATTCCTTAGATCTAAAAAACAACAAATCATGTGATGCCACATTAGAGCACCAATAAAACATGATGTAGATGCACAAGTATCGGTCTCACTTTTTTTTGGGCCTTTTTGGACACCTTGACAAAAAACATGCTGATGTGGCATCATATTTGATGATGTGACCTTGAAACCTTAGTTATACGCAGGGGACTTGCCAAGTAAGCTACTGTAAAATTTTGGGAGTGTTTTAAAAATTTCATGTAGGATTTTGAGAAGCACAAAGTTAGGGTGCTCAACTACTGAGTCCTCTTCCCTAATATATGATAGCGAGTAGTATTAAGAATGATCTACTATAAGCTATCATTGTATCATAAGGAATGTCGCTTAGGCCAACCCCTACAAATTTGTACAAATGTTTGAAGATAACAAGTAATAGTCCTAGAATGATGTATGTAGATTTCTTACTTTTAGTGTACCAAATTGAAGTTTGTTGCTATTGATTTCTCCTTTAATGCTCTAAAATGGAAATGGATTTGTGAATTTTGGATGTGGTGGCATGAATGTGCATATAATACTTTTAAATATTAGTATATAGCATCAAATTGCAACAAATGTGTACTTAGATCATATGAGAAAATAAAGGGGGCTAGTTAGTAAAATATTGAATTTAAATTTTAGAAAGGAAGGAGGCAAGTCCATGTTCACAAAGTCAACTTCATGATCATGGAAATTACCCTAAGTGAGAAAAATTTCAAATGTAGGTACATAATAGCTATATTAGGGTAGATGCACAAATAAGTGTAATAAATGTGGGCTTAGGTGAATGTATCAAAGTATTCACACATGTATAAGGATAAGGTGGTGGCTAAATATGTGTGTGTGTGTAGAGAAAGGTACAATCAATAAGAATGAACCCAATTTCGCACAAAATTGCCTCATTTGTTGATATGTACATGTATCCAAATGTTCCATCAAAATGAGCACAAAACTAAATGGGAGATGACAAAGATATGCAAATATTACCATTACATGTTGCACCCACTTTGAGATGCATACATGAATCCTAAAATGATCATGTATATAAAAGTATGTAACTAACAAACACATGCATATATAGTAAATATTGAAATATCAAAGGATACAAGAGGGGCCCATATAAAGTACTAGATCATACAAGGTCTCATAAGGTGGAAGTTCAAAATCATGTCACTTTTGTATAAAGGAAGTGGCTAACGTTGGTCTAACATTTTAACTTGAATCACTTGAAACTAACATATATGCTTTGAATTTTGAGATAATATAAACTAATGGAATGTAGATTTTTAACATGTAGTTTAAATGGATTTTTTTCATTTTGATGTATTTTTTTATAAAATTGACACTATAATTTAATTATTTGTAAAATATTGAAAAATGAGATAAAGGGGCCATTCACTTTTTATCAATATTAGTTATTCAATATAGAAAATGATTGTAATGTCTTGTTATGGAGTATTTTCTCTAATATGTATCATATTGTAATATTTTTTTAATAAACATTGGTATGCTTTCTTGAGAAGATAATCAATCTTATATTTTAGTGCTAATGAACTAATTTTAGTGTGTGTGTGTGTGTGTAAGCACTATTTTTTAAAAATAAATCCACTTCTAGATATACAAAAACGTATTTGGATTTTTCAAAATATGTTATTTATGAGTAGAAGTGGCAAAAACATCAACTTTTTAAAATCATTTTTTTTTGTAAATTGGTACTAAAGGGATGTTACATATATATCTAGTAGACACTTCTAGTTGAAAAAAATGGTCCAAATCTATTTTAGATAGAATAAATCCACCTAGAACACATTTTTAGTCCTATTTAATTTTTCGTTGAAAATGGTTAAATTTCGGTGCATTAAAAATTTGGTCTAAAAGGAAAAACAACTTTGAAATTTCATTCACTCTCTTTGTAGGAACTTGAAAAATAGAGAAAAAACATACAATTAGTAGCATCTATCTAACAAGTGAAAATTAGGCACAAAAATAACAACTTTCCAGTTGTCTAGGAAATAGGAACAATAATCCTAAATAAGTAAAATTAAAAAAAGTTGCATGTCTGGAAAATGATAATAGTGTGTTTGGCATAGTATCCATGAGATGAAAAAGGTGTATGAGGTTCAGTACATGTCATGTAGCAATGATCTATCTACTCACAATGTTGAATCTCTGTAGCACCTATGACCACCTAGAATATCAATATATAAATTATTAGTGACAATATATGCCCCCTTCATTTCACTATATCAATTGGATGTAAACAATTGAAGGAGAGGGAAATTCATACATGAAAGTATATGCAATTTAGAGATAAGCATGTGAGTAAAGTATTAGCAAATTTGAATATGTGTGGCCCTCAATTGCCAAAAACATCCATGTAGGAACATAAGAAACTAGTGTGACATATGCCCCAATGTGGCATACAAGAGAATGGTCACATAATGGTGAGGGTAAGGGAATATTCCTTAGTGGATAAAGGTAGAAGAAGAGGTAATTTATGGAGGAAGGAGTGATGCCTTGAATATATAAGGAACATATGGTAAAACATGTCATGGGACATGATGGGCCCCTAATGTTAGGATGTGACATGGTGAGATTAAATGTGATGCATACGAACATGATGCCCCCAAAAAAGTAAATCTAAGAGTACAATATGACAATGTAGGATTAAATGTAATCTCTAGAAGCATTATATAACAATTCAATAAGTGATTGAAAGTGTAATATATCAATGTAGGCTCAATGTGTATACGCTAGAACTAAGCACGATATGCCAATTTAGGATAAAAAAGAAGATCAATAGTCAATGATAAGGTGTTAAAATCATAGTAAAATAAGTGTCATGGATATAATGGGAGATAAAATAATATATAGGTAAAGAAAGGTGATGATGAAAAATGTGAAACAAGTATAAAATGGAAGAGAGGTAAGACAATGTAAGTTGAATAAAGTGGTAAAAAAATACTATAGAAACCAAGAGCACATGAAAAAGGAAAAAGGTGGAAAAGAGACTAGAATATAAACCTAAGGGGAGGGATAAAGGCAAAAGGTAAAGGTAAATGAATCAATATATGGAAAAAGGATGTAAACATATGTAAGAGAAAATGTAAGAGAAATAAGGAAAATGTAAACCAAAACTCCCCCAAGTGTGGGAGGACAAGCATGAAATTAAATATTAAAGGTGAAATGAGTATCAAAGGCACAACAAACATGAAAATAGTAAAGAAAATAAGAAAAACAAAAAAAGATAAAAAAAGATATCTAGGCTGTAGGTATATGTGTATATATGATATAATAGTGCTCATAAATTATTTAACAAACTTCTTAGGTGCTAGCTTATGTTGTGGATAATCTAGGAGATCAATTCATCTTGTTAAAAATCATTAAATTTATCTTCATATTCTTTTTTTGTCTCTCTTATTTTCTTGCCTTTTCAATTACATGTTTTTCTGCTTGATATTTAATTGTGCTAGGTGTAGACACATTTTTAATAAGTGTAATATTAGGTACATATTTCCTTACCCATTCTTGTTTCTTAAATTGCGGTTGTTGTGGAATGATAGACATTTGATGTACAAAAACCTCTTTCTTTGGTTTCAATATTAGTATTTTGAGTGTGGAATTTAGGTATATGTGTTATTTTTACTTTTTTTGTTCTTGTTCAATGTATTCTTTCTTTCTTAGTGTATGAGTAATATTTTGTTCATAAGGATCATTATAAGGCATGTCTATCAATTCCATTATGCTATTAATGGTACAGGTTTTCTAACTTGAGGTTCCTTTGTCTTTGGTAAATCTTTATCCAATCTCATGGGAATCCTTTACAATTCCTCAAAATATATATTGTATGAATTATGTATATAGTATCATGTCTCTCGTAAGGTAAATATTGTAGCATCTTCATAAATGTGTCTAGCATATCCCTTTAAATGTTCACTAGTTTTCATTCATGCACAAAGTTGACACATTGATGTAAAAAATAGAAGGGATGACTTTATGTATTGCTCAATCCTTCCAATCAATAGATAAAATATATCGAAGGAAGATATCACATGACACAAAAGTAGTAACTCTTTAGGTTCAAATGTTAATTGTATAATAAATCATCCAAATGTATTGATTATTCCATTAGTTATCTTCAATGTAATTTTGGAATGTGCATACTTTCAATGCCTAACATTAGTATTAGAAATTCTTATTTAGCATATTGGCATGCCTGATCAATAAGGAACTTGTAACTAATGAGTATTTAAAATTACATGACATGCATAATGGAACACATTATTACATTGTGGGATTTCCTCATTAGAAAATGCAATTAATGGCGAGGACACGATGATGAAGCATTAGAATCAACATTTCACATAAAAGCTTTCTCATGTGATCTATGCCCTCATTTTCCACATTACTATTATCCATATTATGTGCTTCAACATTGTGAATGATGTGGAAATGGATTTGTATAATTTTCTAGTCTAGACTATTAAAAGGGGTGTAAAAATGAGTTTCCTAAATCATTAAACCCTTCAAGTTTGATTTTATTAATATTATAAGGTTTTGTAACTTATTATTAAGACCTATTCAATTGTGTGTAGTGACATTTACCTTGATGATAGTTAAAAATAATTGATCATTATATACATTAAGAAGTGGTTTTTTGGGGTTTGTTGGATGGATATGAAGGAGTACACATGAGTAGATTAACACTTAAAAAACTTTTGAAGCACATCATCCATATATTCTTGAATCCTAGTAAACTTCCTAAAATCATTTAGTTTAAATTAAGGAAAGGAAGAAGTAGAAGTAAATAGATTTGCAATTTCCTTCCTTTCATTACCCTTCAAAAAATCGTTAGATTTTTGAAACTTAAAAGGGTAAGAAGATTGAGACGATGACGAGCCATATTTCAAAGTATTTGATGTAAGATTAAGCTCAATATTTTTCAAATATGCACACATGTATCTAAAATATGGAAAGCTACTTAGGTGCACATAACTCTTTACCACTAAAAGTAATAGCTTGAGAAACATGATTTATAACTCATAATCATCAAATTGATGTTTTAATTTTCCAAAAAAGTATTGGAAAATGAATATAATCATTGATAGGCTCATTTCTCTTTTGTGTTTAATTTGTAAGGTCATTAATCATGATCTTCAATCCCATAATTAAATAAAACTATTGTAATAATGCATTAGCACTTGATCATCAAAACACTTAATTGAACCCATAGGTAATGAATAAAACCATTAAATGACATAATCCTTAAGGTTTCATGGAAATAACTTGGCTAAGATCACATTGTCATAAGAAAAATTAATACATTCTACTATGAGTAATTATAAATTAACATTAGGGTCTCCTTTTTCATTGTACATCTCAAAGTGAGGAGCCATAATAATGGGTTTTGGCCATGCAACAACCTCAAAATATAATTGTGTTCAATATAGAGGATTGTATACAATAATATATTTATTTTTATCCTTATAGTTTTCTTTACATTTGATATTTCTTGCACAACTGAATCCAAGATGGTAGTGGGAACAAGAGTCATATTAGAAGTATGAGAGATGGTAGAATGGGTGAAAATGGTTTATAATGTAAGAGGCACATGTACATAGATGCAAATGAGTTGAATGTATTATGAGAGATGTTGGATATCGTTCGGGATGGGGAGATAGTACAATCAACATGAATAGAGGGTGTACTAGTAGTAATTATAGAAGTGATGAAAGTGGAAACATGTAGAATACTAGAAGGAACAAAAGTAGTAGTGGGACATGATGAAGAGTGAAGTGTAACATTTAAGTAAAACATATCAAGGATTCAAACCAAAAGAGGATGAAGTAGGGAAAATGGAGGTATTAGAGATAACACTAGGGTTAATGGTGTAGTGGCTATGGAAGTGGTAGGGTTATGGTTGGAAGAGGAAGATGGGTTGGTTACACCATTAGAAATATTCATTATGGATCTAAGATACTGTAAGATTTATGTGATATAAGAACATCCCACTTATATCTTATAAATATACCCACTAAATGATTAGGGGATCTATAATGTGTAAATACATAAATCACAATTTTCTCTATAATATGAACATGTTATTAGGCCTTATATGCATCATGATCATATTCTTGGTCGCCTATGTTGATTTGAATAGGTCGCCATAAAAAATATCATCATTATCAAATTAGGTAGCCATAAACACTCCTTGATAAAAGATTAGGATCATGAGTACCTATACTAGCAGAAACAATAAAATGGGAGAATAATCAAACTCAAACAAAAAATAAAGATAAAATCAATGGTGAATCAAATCTACAAATAAGTGGAAAATGCAAACATTAAAGCTAATATAAGGGTGAATAGGGTGGGTGATAAATGGGAAGTATAAATAAGAACCAAAATTTAAAAGAAAGATAATCAATGAAGCACAAAGGTAGAAAGGGAAGTTCATATCTAAAAATAAGAAGTAAACTTAGAAAAGTGTGGATCTAAAATCTCTAATATGATGAGAAACCCTAGAAAGATAACTATTTTAGATCCAAACTTTTATAGGTTTACATGTGTATACTTTCTAGGGTTTCTCATCAAATACATGTATAAGGATAAGGTTGGAGCTAAATATATGAGATTGTGTGTATATAAATAGGTAAAGGCCAAGGAATGAGCTCAACTTTGCACAAAGTATACTATTTGTTGATATATGTACATGCATCAATACACTTCTCATAATAGGCACAAAACTAAATGGGAAATGACACTTCAAATTTCACCATTATAATAGCATACAACCTTTTATTAACTTTGATTAATTATTAATGTTAATTAAAAATTTATAAATCTTCCTAAAGGTAAATGAGATGCTTTCAACAATCAAAATCCATGAGATTAATTTTTCAAATTAATAATTAGTTTGCAACAACCAAATAATCTAGCGTGTAAAATATTTGATTGAATATTCTAAAAATGACTAATTCATCACTAAGTTATATAAAATATTTTTAAATAAATTCAAAACTTAATTAGAATGTCATCATTAATGGCAATTACAATGCCCCAAAATGTTGTTTGGGACACTTGAATATTTGTATTTCAATTGTATGCCAAATAAACTATTTTTTATGTAGAACAGATAGATTTAGAAAAATGTGCTATGTAAAAACCATAAGTATGTGAACTTGGGTCAATCCTCACCTACACAAATTGATCTTCAACCCAAACAAAGTGGTTCTAAGATTTTATTGCAAATATTATCATTTTTTCTTCATATCTTTTATGGTGCTTGTATAACATGTACTGAAAGAGTTGATAGAGTTGAAAAACACCATGAGAACTTGCTTTGCTAATCATGAGAGGTGAATTTATCCTCTCCTTTCACCTTAATCAAGACTCATTGATTGATTCAATGATTTTCATAAAGTTGGAAGACAACAAGCAACAAATTATATAAATGTTATTATCGTGATTATAGTAGCTTGAGACTTGGACAAAGTGTAAAGGGTGAGTATGCAATGAACCAATGCAAGAAATAGGGTTTTGGAAGTTGTTGATAAAGGAATTTATGCAATATAAATAGTATTTATGATAGGGGTATGAGTGATTTTGAGTGCCACAAGTTCCAATGAGTGATTTTGTGTGGGGATAATGAAACTTGAATTATTCATAATGATCTAGGGCTGACATCCCTCCACACATTTTTAGGCACACAATTTAAAAAATTTGGCACAAGAGTTGACACATAACAACTAGTTGGAATTGAGTTAGTTTAGACTTGAGATTAAATTTAGATTTTGAAGAAGTGGGTCACTAATGACCAAATAACATGCCTAGCATGTCAATAATGATATAAACATTGATATAAGTTATTGATGCAATGCAATGTCTTATAATTATGCTCTCTAGATCTTAACCTAAGATGATTAGATCTATCTAAGATGATTAGATCTATTTAATGCTTAAAATTGAATTAGAATTTTTCCTTTTATACAAAACCATAATGTGCAAATCACACATTTTACACTCAAGTGAACAAGTAAATGATAGTCGAGAGGAAGTTATGGGCCCATTTTAATTTGTGAATTTAAAATTTTAGGAGACAAACCCATGTAGTATAGATCTACACTAGGTTAATTTCTACATGCACTAATCAACCTATGTAAAGGAATAGATGAAATCTAGACCTTGGGATGTGGTAAGTCAATTTAGACAAGGATCTAATTAAGTCAAATTTAGAAAAGGATCTAGTTATTTATCAACTTTTACCTAGAAACATGTTATTTGTATGCTATTCATTGCATTCACAACACGCGGTCAAGGTGAGACCGAATGAAGGGGGAGAGTGCTAGGTGTGAATGTTTCACCCTTGCATTCAATTGCCACTTTGACTTGCATGTGAACTATTATGAAGATGCATGCAAAAGTAAATAATCAATCAACATGAAAGTAAATAACAATCATACTAATTAAAAGGATATAGATATGGATGATCTAATTCCACCCACACTCCTTGTAATGAAAGCTCTATGTTGAAACTTGCAAGAACAATTTTTTGAGTAGCATATAATAGAAACCTAAAGTAGGAACTAAGATAATTGCTTAATAATATCAATAAGCTAAAAAGTAAATTAGAGAATAAAAAGAGAGGGAGGCTTTGAAGGAGCCTGGGTGAAGAAAATACCACCTCTCAAACAAGATGGAAGATGGAAGTGACATAAAAAATAAAATAATATTATTTATACACTAATTATTAAATTCAAAACAAATAAATCTAAATGAATCTAAAATAGACAAATTTCTATGAGTAGCATATAATATAAACCTAAAGTAGGAATTAAGATAATTGCTTATCAATATCAATAAGCTAAAAAGTAAATTAGAGGAAAAAAAGAGAAAAGGACTTTGAATGAGCTCACGTGAAGAAAATACCCATCCCTCAAACAAGATGAAAGTGACATAAAAAATAAAATAATATTACTTATACACTAATTATTACATTCAAAACAAATAAATCCAAAATAAACTTAGACATTTTTAATTAAAATAAAATAATATTCTAAATTTCTTTTCTAAACTACTATATTTAGTTTTTTTAATAAAAAAATATTTAACCTAAACTTTATAAAACAAGTAGTAGACATGAAATTTGACGGCTAGGATGTCGCCACACTGCAGAAATTTGAATTAGCATTATCTACTTTGATTTGCTTCGCCGCCTTTATTGGGGGAGACTTACAGAAATTTGCAGGATTTACTTCGCTTTAATTTAAGTCGGTCTGCTTGTTTAGTTGCACTAATTTAGTTATGGTTACCTGCATGGTGACTAGAAAAGAATGATTGATTTTCACTTTGAATTTAGTGCGCCTTTCTCCATCAATTCTTTCCACGATTTCATTAAATTGTCTTGTAATGGCCGTATACCATGTAACAGTCCCGGACTGAAGTGTCTTGTCTGCAAACAAGATATCGTTTAATATAACTCCTCAAATCTCATCTCGAGTATTTAGGATTGCGATTTCCCTGCTTAAATTGGAGTCACAATGTCTGGTTGAATTTGCAGAGTTTCAAGAACGCAGAGGGAGGCATTGCATTCACAATAACCAGATGGATAATTCAGATTCTGGCCATGTTGAACAGAACAATACTAATACTGTTGAGAAGCCTTCCTATTCTGTGGAATTTTTCAAGCTTTTTGCATTTGCAGATAAGTTTGATTGGATGCTCATGGTTGTTGGATCCCTGTCAGCACTTATTGCTGGTTTACCTCTTCCTCTTTTGACATTCTTGTTTGGAGATGCATTTGATGCCCTTGGCGGTCAGGGAATCCCGGCGCACATACTTTTACATACAATCACTGTGGTATGTAATTAATCCAAATACTGTTGTGTTCTTATTAGGATTCTGTTATTTTGTTTATTTTGATTGAACTGAAGTACATATTAGGATTCTGTTATTCTGTTTTCTTGTTTTATCTTTTGTTGAGCTGTTCCGTATGAACTAAATTTACGACTGGCTTTAACTTTAAGTCTAAGCGGTGTAGAGGTCACTTAATGTGAACTCAAATTTCAAAAAATTCTGTCCGTCCTCTATGCCAGTTTATAGGCTTATACTTAACGTAAAACTTCTTGCGCAGCCATATTTGACTGTACAGAAACATCAAGCTCAATTGCAATTAAATATTAACAGTATGTTGAGTTTTTACCAGTAAAATATATGAACTGTTCTATATTTAGCATACTTACCACAAGCGTGGATTAAGCTAGGCTGCCATATTAGGTAACTGTAAATGGTAGGTATCCTATCGGGGTAAAAAATGGTAGGTATTCTTAGGGTGGGGTCTCATGGAGGAGGACTTTTTAAAAAAATTTAGTGGGTGCTGTTAAGAATTTTTAGAATTATTTAAAGTGGGTGGTTCCATAAATTTTATAGTGTAGTTTAAGATTAAAAATTTGAACTTCTAAATTTATGGAAGCTGTGGTCTCATGAATTTTATTATTTTGCATATTCAATTTAAGAAAGTAAATAAATATAAAATAAAATAAAAAATTAATTGATGCCAGTAAAGCTATGTTAGATGATCAAGGTCCTTTGTTATTGGGGCGATTTTTGCAAGAGACAGTTTGTTCCTCTGACTACAATACTGGTTGGGACTTAATTATGTCTACTAGAGCTCTTTCAGATGTTTATATCCTGTCAAGAACAGTTGTTGTTTTGGTTTGGAGTATAAGTTTATAATGATTATCTTGTAATATAAGATGTAAGATCCTATGATATTAGATATATTAATAAAATTTGGCTTAAATTTTTGAACTAAAAAGTAGGGGCTGCTATTGCTGAGGAAAAGATTCTAATTAATCTTGTAGCAATTTTGTTTTTTTGCTTCATGGACCCCTACTCCTTCAAAATAGATCTTGAAGCCCCCATATTGAGATCTCATCCTTAGGATAAGGTCCCATGGAGGGGGGCTTCCTTAAAAGTTTTAGTGGATGTTGTTTAGATTTTTTTAGGAATATTTTAAAGCTTTTGGTCCCATGGATTTAATAGTGCAGTTTTGCTTATAATTTTAAGCTCCGAAATTTAAGGAAGTTGGTGGTCTTATGAATTTAGTAGTGCAATTCTGCATCATTATCCCTCTCTTTTTTATTTTTGATGAGAGTCTAAATTTCTAGATGTGTGACAAGTGGCAAAAAGAACTCCTAAGTTGGTGGGGTAATTTCTAGCCCTACCCCGATTTCACCAACTAAGGGTACGGTCCCATGGAGGGGGGCTTCCTAAAAAATTTCAGCAGTGCTGCTAAGATTTTTTAGGAATATTTTAAAGATGGTGGTCCCATGAATTCAATTTTGCAATTCAGCTTAAAAGTTTGAGCTCCAAAAATCAAGGGACGAAGTGGAGTAATTTGATAAAAATTAATAAACAAATAAAAATTCTCTCATTTTTTAGTTTTTTTTAGGAATTTAAAATTCAAAGTGATAGACAAGTCGCAGAAAAAATTCCTAAAAAATTCCTAAGCTGTAGGGGCAATTTCTAGCCCCACCTCAATTTCACCCGCTGAAATTTGCAGTCCTAAAAGGTAGGGGCTGCTATTTTTCAGGGGGAGATTCCAATTAATCCTGTAGCATAATTTTGTTTGCTCCATGGGACCGCTTGATCCATGAAAATAGAAGCCCAAGCCGCCCCATGGGACCATACCGTAAGTAAATATTCAGTCCTAAAAGATAGAGGTTGCTATTTTTCAGGAAAATATTTCAATTAATCCTGTAGCATAATTAATTTTTCCCCATGAGACCTTCTGCTCCATGAAAATAGAAGCCCAAGCCCTCCCATGGGACCATACTCTTACCCTCTGTCCCCATGCAGCTGTTTAAGTGCATTTTCTGCTTATATTTAAGCAGCAGGAGTGTTCCCATGCTAATTTAAAACTCTGGGAAAAGGATAATTTAGAATCTTACCTATTTTAGTGGAGCAGCTATTGTTTAGGAATTGGAAATAAACTGTGGAAAAAAAATGGGGGCTGGAAATAAGCAGTGGCTGCATATTAAAAAGCTGTGAGGTGGCTCCATAAATTTCTTTCCCTCTTTTTTATTTCTCTCCAATTTTTCATTCATACATGCAAATAAATAATAATTACAAATTTTTTAGATGACTGCTTAAAAATAAAGTAAATTAAAATTCATGGGGCTACCAGCCCCACAAATTATTCCTAAAAAATTTGAGCAGTGACTGCTAGCCAAAATAAGCTAAGCAGCTGCATGGGGACGTGCCCTTAGAGAGAGTTAAGGAACTTTGTAAGCAAATCTTGAAAAACTAAATGAAACTTGTTAAGAGTACTCTCATTTTGTTTTCAATTTATTTAATTATTTTGTCAATGAATTAAATTCACAAGTGTTTTGATTAAATTGGGGAGCACATTATATGTCTTAGGCTATGGTCCTATGGAAGGGGGATAAATTTTTAAGTAGGTTTTGCTGAGAAGAAAGTAGGAGCCCATTTAAAGTAAGGGGTCTCGTGGATTTTTAAAATTTTATTGTTTAAAAATTTTAAGTAAAAGGAATAGATATTTGGAGGAGAAATCATCGCAACTAAATAATAATAGTTAGAATTAAGAAAAAGATTCATTTTAATTTTGTAGCTGTTTTTTTTAATTTTACAAGACTACCTACCAAGTAAAAATAGAATTCCAAACCTCCTTCATTTTTTGTTATCTTTGCATTTATTAAGCTTCTATTTTATTAGTCTTCTTTAATTTCTTGAGTTTTAATCAACATTTTTCATAGTCTTTTAAATTGTCATTCTATTGTAATATAATAGTGTTCAATTATTCTTGTAATTTAGAAATAACATATTTATCCTATCTTTATGTCACCTTATTTCATAATTTTCTTATGTTCATTCTATTTATCTTGTTAGTTACAAGTTTACACCATTGAGTTATTTTTCAATTATATCATTATCAAATGTTATTCTTATAATAAAATATTTATCCCATTAATTATGTTGTATTTCATTCTTCTACTTATTACACTTTAATTTCATTAATATTTTAACTATTACTTTTCTCCTTTTTTCTTTTTTCATTAACTCTTCTTCTCTTTCTCTTTACTATTTTTCCTTCCTAGTTGTCTCTCCTACCTTCTCCAACCATCTCTCTCTCCATTCTTCATTTTCTGATCCTTACCTCACCTCTCCCTAAAGTGTTCTTAAGACTATTTTTGTAATCCATTTCATTAATTTCCTCTTCCTGATGATGAATCACTCGAAACGTCCATACAAATAAATAAACACAGTTAAATCCAATTTTTTTTATCTCAATCTCAGACTGTGGAAAAATTCATCCTACTAAATTATATGATTCCAAATGTTTTAAGAATATGTTACAAAGTTAATTGATATTCACAGACATCTTGTTCTAGTTCAGAAATAGATGATTTTCTAAATAATTGATAAATTTTGATTGAATTTTGGTTATATACGAGACTCAGAATGTGTCAGAGTAGATTGATATTTATAGATGTCTAGCACAAATTACAAGTATTTGTTGAGTTTAATCACTTTAATTGCAATCAAATATTTATGTTAACTGATATTCTTAAATGTAATGCAGGTCATGCTAAAGTCTTTTTTAGTTGCTGGTGTTACTAGCATTGCACTTTTCACAGGTAAGAGGGGGCATTATTAAGATTTAGTGTGTCTTATGGTTATCGTCAGTCCATGTTCCTTATATAGCTTAAGGCATGAATTTTTTCTGAACCGTATATTTCTGTCTGATATGATTTCAGATGTAGCATGTTGGAGGGTAACAGCAGAGAGACAGACAGCTAGAATGCGGCATGCGTATTTAAGCTCCCTGTTACACGAAGACATATCCTTCTTTGACACACAAATTTCGAGTGGGGAGATGATAGAAACCATCTGCTGACATTCTAAATATTCGTGAAATCATTGGAACAAAGGTACGGTGGCTGAAGGGATCATTAGATTTTTATTTAATTTTGAAAAAGAATAGAAGGGATTGGATTTTAAAGGTCCTTGAAGATCTACGAAACACAGAAAAAATTATTACAGATTTTGTACTTACAACAATTTGTAACAATAAACTATGTTGTTGAGCTCTGATTCTTTGCCCATCATTTCCTTTCTTGTAATAGAGAATGCAGAGTTTTGTTACGACCTTGCTTATACGTTGCCATTTTATGGGCATTGACATGATGCTTTTTCTGATGGAAATATACGCAGGCTGGTAACTATGTGCAACATTTCTAAGTGGATTTGTGATAGCTTTTATAAGGGGATGGAGGCTTACTGTGGTGGTCGTAGCAACATTGCCTTTTATTGTTGCAGCAGGTGCCATAGGACCAGTAGTGTGCTCAAGAATTTCAAAGAAATTGAATGCCTCCGACACAGAAGTGGGAAATATTGTTGGCCAAGCTATAAGTGCTATTAGGACGGTAGGTATAAATAATCAACCTTTATACCCAAATGTACAAACCCTGAATCTCCCAACATCATTATTTATTGGCAGTGTTGTCTGCAACTTACCTTTGCGTACCCTTTTAACATCTTTATATTATATATATTTTTTAGTCCATTACATTTGTGTATCCTTTTCACATCTTTTTATTATATATATATATATATATAGTTTAGTCCATTGTTACTTGTCATGGAATGGGAAAATAGATAAAAATATGATATTTTGTTATGCTTCAGTCACTATTTAAATAGCCGTTTGGTTGGCTTGTTCGACTATGATTTGATTAGCAATATGTTATGCTAGAGCTGTAGTTTGTCCTTGTTGCATAACTGGCTTACTAAAGACAGAAAGGCTGTATCTCTAGAAAAGCTTGCAGTGGGAATTTCAATGTACCATCTAGTTTCAAGTCTTAATACGGAAAAGAAGAGAAAACAATTTATAAATATTATGTATTTTAGCTAATTGTGGTTATCTTCTGGGAGGTAACACGGTCAGCCACAAGTCATTATTATCTATAGAGCAAGTAAAGCAGATTATAGCCAGAAGTGATGTGGTATTCTTCTAATTTTCTTAACAAGTTTGACAATGAACCAAATGTATTGAGATAGGTGTTGAGAATGTACACGGCATTTTTTGTTTTATATGAGTCTTGGTTGAGGAGGATAGGGAATGAATTATGAACAACGCTTTTAGATCAGATGAGCCACTAAAGGTGGAACCTGAATATTGTTCTGCAGGTCAGAAAGTCTTTGTAGATCAAATTTATATCTTCTTCACAATACAAGAATCATATGTCTGTACTGAAATGAATTCCAATTCCACCCCTTTAGTCAGCCATCACACTTCACCTGTAAACCTTTTTTCTCTTTTCTTCCACTTCAGTTGCACTTTTAACAGGAACCTTCCCATTTCAGGTTGCATCCTTTGGTGGTGAAAAGAAAGCTGTAGATTCCTCTAAAACAGCTATGACAAAGTTATATGGAGTTTCTCTTCAACTTGGTATGGCATCTGGATTTGGTCATGGTTTATTGTTAGGTCCTACATTTAGTATATATGCCTTCACTTTCTGGTATGGGGCATGGATCGTAATTCACAATGGCTATTCTGGTGGAAAAGTTATTACAGTTCTATTTGCAGTTCTTGCAGGAGGCGGGTAAGGCTGGTAATTATAACATGTGATGTTATTGTTTATATTATTTATACTGGTGATTGCTACATGCTTCAAGAACATGTGGTTCCAATGAATGAAACATTCTGCTAACCTAACAATGCTTTTGTTTTGTTCTATTAACATTCTGCAAAAGAAAACTATGATGTTTCTGTGAAAATTTGTGAAGAATTTAATGGTTTTGCATTCTTTACTTGATTTGCAGGGCACTGGGTCAAGCTTTTCCATGCTTTAATGCATTTACAGCTGCTAAAACTCAAGCAGCCAGAGTATTCAAGGTTATTGAATGTGTGCCTGAAATGGATAGAAGCAAGGAAAAGGGCATAGTTCCTGAGGGTGTAATGGGCAATATTGAATTTCAAAATGTGTCATTTTGGTATCCTTCACGACCAGATGTGAAGGTTCTGGAGAGCTTTTCCTTAGTAATTCAGCCTGGTGAGACTGTAGCCCTTGTTGGAGAGAGTGGGAGTGGTAAATCTACATTAGTCAGTTTACTTGAGAGATTCTATGACCCTCAGATAGGAAGTATTTTCTTGGACAGTGTAGAGATCAAGGACATTCAGATACAATGGCTGCACCAGCAGATTGGACTGGTAAGCCAAGAGCCTGTTCTTTTTGGAGCTTCCATAAGGGACAACATAGGATTTGGGGAACACACAGCAACATTGCAAGAAGTTCAGAAAGCAGCAAAGCTTGCAAACGTTAAAGAGTTTATAGAAAGCTTGCCAGAGGTAACAATCAGAACCTTACACAGTAGGATGAAACTTCTATATCAACCTTTTGTAGTTAAAATATGAATTGCAATGAAACTTTATATCAATCTTCACTAGACACCCTGTAGGGACAAGTGACTAGAAAATTACACACAATTTGAACATAAAATTATCTAAATCCAAGTAGCAAAGAATGTTTTCTCGTTTATCAATACCACAGTTTTTGCAGAGAGTCAAAGTTGACTCTTTTTCTCTCTCTCTAACCGTAAGTGGAACCTAAACAAAAAACTCAGTATGATGGAAGTTCCCCATGCATGGGGATGCTTTAGAAAATTTCTCTCTTTTTTTTCTCATTTTTCCATATTTGTTGTTGCTCAAGTGCATTTCACTGCATTCTTGACCCTCTCACATTTCATTAAATTATTAGTGCCTCTATAAATATGAAGGAAGGGCTATATGCATTTGGGATATTTTCTTGAAAGGAATCTGCCAATTTTTCCCATTCTTTCCCTATGTTTTGTGGCTCAGCCAGATTTCAGTTTTCTGACCTCTTGTATTTCATGTTCTTACAAACAAGGCTACTATGATCTAAATTATTAGTGTGTCTGTATTTTAGTTGCTTCGATGTATGTCTCCAGAATGCTTTCCTTTGATTACATAGCTACACATATGTTTATGTTATATAAAATCACATTTTATATTAAGCACATCTTAACTTGATGGCATTACACCTGAAGTGTTGTTAATTTATGGCATCCTAACCAACACTCTAAGTGTGGTAATTGTCAGTACACAGACAGTATCCAGATATTCTCACTGAACTCACATTACAAGTTTTATCCACTTCATCAGTGGCTTAACAAACGTGAGTGTTAGAAATAGGAATACCAAACACTTTACATTTTAAAAAGAACATCACCTGCTCCCCTTAGCCCAAGCTATTTTCTGGAAGACATTATTAAAATGTCTTGAAGATGATCTTCAAATTGGTGACTGTATGTACGTGAGTGTTAGGAATATGAATATCAGATCACTAGGAATAAAATCACTTGCTAACTTTAGTCCCAAGCCATTATCTGGATGATATTATTAGACTGTATCAAGGACATTCTTCAAATTGGCAGCTTGAATGATACTTGTTATACTACTGCAAGATGATCAACATTGAGTGGTACTTTTTTGGCTCATTAATTTGGCATGTTTTAGTAAGACTTAAGTAAATGAGATGCTTTCATAACTGTTGTCTATTTTTAGCTAGTTGTAGTTTAGCCCCATTGATTTGTTATGCACATTTGTTTTTTTCAGGGCTATGATACAATGGTGGGGGATCGAGGTGCCCAGATTTCAGGAGGTCAGAAGCAGAGAATTGCAATAGCAAGAGCTATCCTGAAAAATCCACGCATCTTACTGCTGGATGAAGCAACAAGTGCTTTAGACACTGGTTCAGAAAGAGCTGTTCAGGAAGCCCTGGAGCAAGTCATGGTGGAGATGACTACTGTTGTGATTGCTCACAGACTCAGCACCATAAGAAAAGCACACTCTATATGCGTTCTTAAGAAAGGAAAGCTGATAGAACAAGGTACTTCCTATTCAAATTCTATGGTCTAGAATTAGATTGAACTGTGCTTTTTAAAAGGCATAATCAGTAGTATGTGCCTACAGGCACCCATTCTGAGTTAATACAGAGGAGAAATGGTGCATATACTCGAATGGTCATGCAACAAGAATTACAAGAAGAAGAAGAAACAGATGAATCTAAGTGTGATAGAGAGAATATTGTTGAGAATCTTCATCAGGTTACCAGGCATTCATCTTTTAGAAGTGAAAGTAGAAATATTAGCAGAGATGGAAGTTCTATAGAAAGGAATTCAAAACATTTGTCTTTTAGTAGTCTAAGTAGTATGGGTCTCACTGGGGAAGATAATTTTCAGAGTTCAGAAGTTTCCATGAACTTACATACCAATATGCAGAGGTCAATATTCAAGCTAGCTCCTCTCAACAGACAAGAACTTCCTGTGCTGTTGTTAGGGTCCTTGGCTGCAGGTGCAAGTGGCACCATCTTACCACTGTTTGGTCTTCTTCTAGCAAATGTGATCAGCAGCTTCTATGAGACAAAATCTAAACTTATGAAAGACAGTATTTTCTGGTCAGGCAGCTTTTATCGTCAATCCAGTACAGATATGCTGCTTCACACACAGTGGCAGCAAGCTTGTTAATCATCTTCGCATAATGACTATTCGAAATGTTATGCGACAGGAGATGGCATGGTTTGATAAGCATGAAACTTCCAGGTGAGATCTTGTTCATGTTCAGGGAAGGCAAGTGCTGGTTATAGAAGTAGGATATAATAACAGAAGTAATATGTCAACAAAATTTTCATTCCTCTGCTTTCTATTGTGTTGGTGATATGACTAGGAAGAGTACCTTAATATGCAACGGTCAAAATGGGGTTACCTATACTATCAATTCTTTGTAGGCTTTTATTCTCTCCTTCAGTTGACATGTATGTTTAACTTTAATTTCATATCAACAGAATTTTTGTAGATGCTATATACTTGGATGAAAAAAAGAAAGAAATCAAACAAACAAACAAAAATGCTGCAATCACAGAGTGGAATAGCAAGAAAATAAATTTCATAGGTAGACCATCATAACTTATTATCTATATTCCAAAATATGCTAAACCCATAAACCTCTTAGTTTCTTTCAACTTTTGTTTGAACTTCGTTTTATCTTCTCAAACTATCATACGATTGAAAGTGCACTCTGTGCCCAAATGCTCATGCCTGAATTGGTTCAGCTTTAGGTTTGAGATAAATACACCACATTATTCTGTATATAGGAGTGTAAAAAATATTATTCTAGTAAGGTTTAACATAAATTCACCACATTCTCTTGTATTTTTATAATTACCTAAACAATGTGCATGCCCTATAGTGTCATCAATAGGCTGGCTGCTGGACAACTCTAATGAGAAGGCCGGATGATGTGAAATAAAGTAGAATATTGGAATGTGTGACAAACAATTAAGAAAGGCCCTGACCATGATTCAAAAACATTAGAAATCTTAGATACCAATATATCACACAAAATATGATTCTTCTAATTTAGAAAAACATACAACTTTACATGACTCGGTTTATTTAGACTCAAAATATAGAAACCTTGCAAAACTCCCTATTACGAACACAAACGTGATGTATGAGTTGGCAAATGAACTGAAGGACTATTGTTTTACAGTACACTTACCTTGCATATTTTTATTGTTTGATTAATCATTTATCTTAGTTAGCAGAAGAGCTGTCTTTATCTCTTGCCATTGTAAATGAGAGCTCCCCTATGCTTTTGTTTTTAGTTGTTAAAATTTGGCTTGCCCATGCCTTATATACTTATTTTTATATTGTTACAGGCTGTGATGTTAGTCTCATTGATAAGTTCCAGTCATCTTCTTCTCGATTTTTGTTCATAGACATTGCATCACTAACCAGTTTTGTTTGTTTATTTTTATTATGGCAGCGGATTGATAAGTTCTAGACTCTCAACGCACTGTGCATCAATCAAAAGCCTGGTTAAAGACGGGCTGTCTTTTATGGTACAAAATGCAGCTACCATAACTTCGGGCTTTTTATTGCTTTTTTATCCAGCTGGCACATGGCTTTGGTGTTGATTACTCTGCTTGTACTGATAGTGTTCCAATCATGGGGTCAACTCAAGATGGTAAAGAAATTCAGTGCCAAATCCCAGGTACGTTTGACCATAGCTGCTGATCAATATTTTCTTTATGCAAGGTTCCATAACCAGAAAAATAGTATGCATGTATTTTTGCTGGCGCGGTATTACATACACAGGAGAGTGAGACCTGGATTAAGATTTGGGGCTCTAAGCCACCAAAGTTTGAGTGACACCCTCTCATCCAACCAATCCAGTCTAACTATCCAAAATAATACCGATATTAATAGGCTTGATCCTGATCTTAACTGATGCAGATGGCAGAAGGTGAACCTGTGCATGTGGCAATAGATGCACTGAGCAACATTCGCACCATAGCTTCATTCTGTGCTGAGGATCAGGTTCTTCAAATGCATGCTCAACAATGCAAAGAACCAATGAGTTGTGCGACTCAACTGGCTATCATTGATGGCCTTGGCTTTGGCGTTATAAATTTTATTTTGTTTGCTACTTATGGTTTCAGCTTCTGGGTGGGAGCTCAACTGGTTATCCATAGATTGACAAACCATATGCAAATATTCAGAGTACTATAATTCTTTCAATTCAAAGCATATTAATAAAGATTTAAGGATTTATTAGTATTTCTATAAAACAATTAGCAGTTTGATAGAACCAACCTCTCCGTTGTTGCTATTGTTAAATAAAAATGACCATGAATAGTGTATAAAGTTATTCCCAACAGAACTTTTGGTGGAAGAAAAGGATTTTAAAAATTTCCTCAAGCAGTCTTTTTGAACCTAGTACCTATCAAAACTCTGAAACTTCGAATTGTTCGCATGCAACAGGTTTTCTTTGCTTTCACTTTGAGTGCAATTAGCATATCGGAGTCGGTTCAAATGTTACCGGACATCTCGAGGGTAAAATCGGCAGTGGATTCTTTGTTCTCCATAATAGAAAGAAAGTCCCAGATAGACCCAGAAGATCTCACAAGAAAAACCTTGCATGAAATGAAGGGAGAGATAACATTCAAGCATGTGTATTTCAAATATCCAACGAGACCTCATGTGCAGATTCTTAAAGATCTTAATTTACACCTCTATCCTGGAAAGGTCAGCTCAGTTGATCCTCAAATCTTGTCTTGATTATTTTAATACAGTTCTGAATTTGAACTAAGTTGAGATATTAAGATTATATAACTTAAAATCCTTGAAGCTAAATTGGTGTGTGGTGTTCTCAGAGTCTAAACGTATTTGAGTTTTTAACTTTTTTTCTTTTTTAATTTAGAAAAAAAACCTACTTAATCATTCTTAAACCAAAGTTGAAATAAAGGCACACAATCAAGAGTTTGATATTCAAGTTATCGAGGCACAGAATGTAAACGAACTGTTCACTGGACTAAAAGAGCAGGTGCATCATATTTGATTTGTAGCTTAGTAGCTGCTATAGGCTAGGAGAAAAAAATTATAAATTACTGTTCATAACTAAACAATATTTATTTTCAAATTAGTGTTTTGTAATGGTTTCTGATTTTGAGGATATAAGTTTTTTTCTTCTATATTTCCAATCCATGACAATACAAAGAGAATTTATTATTTCAATGGGCTGGACTAAAATTTCATATCTTCAGTACATTCTGTTATTTTGATTTTAAGATTGCTAACATGCTTACCCTGTAATAAACAGAGCATAGCCCTGGTAGGAGAAAGCGGCTGCAACAAGTCGATAGTATTATCCCTACTAGAACGGTTCTACGATCCAAATAGGGGCATAATCTTGCTAGACAAAACTGACATAAAAACCCTGCAACTAAAATGGCTTCATCAGCAGATGGGTTTAGTAGGACAAGAGCCCATTCTCTTCGACGAAACCATCCGAGAGAACATCGCCTACGGACGACAAGGAGAAGAAAGTGTTGTATCTGAGGAAGAAATCGTAACCGCTGCCAAAATCTCCAACGCCCATGGTTTCATATCTAGCCTGCTAGAGGGCTATAATACGCGGGTTGGAGAGCGAGGCATTCAGCTTTCCGGCGGACAGAAACAAAGAATATCAATAGTGAGAGCCATGGTGAGAAACCCTCGTATACTTCTGTTGGATGAGGCCACTAGTGCTCTGGATGTTGGGTCAGAGCAGCTGGTGCAGGAGGCGCTCAACAGGGCCATCGGTGGCAGGTCCACCATTATGGTGGCCCATCACCTCTCCACCGTTCGAGGCACAGATTCAATTGCTGTTATCAGAGGCGGCAAAGTCGTTGAACATGGCAGCCATAATCATCTGCTTTCCACACCTAATGGCATTTATGCTACCCTTGTCAAATCATCCATGTTTTGATCTTTTGTATTATATTATTACATCATAATAACTGAATGGTTCTAGGGTCCTATTTTCACGGAAGCAGGTCTTATGGAAAAAAAATAAATTAAGGGAAAACCCCCATCATCGTTCATAATCTGATTATTGTTTACCCCTCTTTATTCCCCGTTCACATGTCCCCCAATATCCTTTTATATTTTAATGATTACAATGTTTTAGTTATGCCAATAAAAAATTAGACATTACACTAGTATATGTTCACTACTTAGTGTGTAACTAATCAACAAAAAAAAAAAACAAGTTTAAACATATATTGGTGCAAATATGTTTTCAACACAAGTCAACTTGTACAAAATAAAGTCATTTTTGAATTAAATAAAGTGCAGTGATGTTTACAATAACCACTCCATACAAGTGGCTTAAAGCTTCTAGTACATTATATTTACATGTATACATAAACAGTTAATGGTGCACAATGTCACTTAATTTAAAACATTATGAACAGTTAATGGTGCACATTTTGACATAATACAAAACATTGATTAGTTTTATGAGCTATCAATTGCACATTCACCCACTCTTCCCTTCGCATCTTCATGCATTAACTCTATCTACTTCTGGTACCTACATAGACAGTTAATGGTGTAAGGCTCCCTAATATACAAAAAACATATTATAATTCATATATCTGACTGAATTGAATAGAGCCACCTATTTTGACAATTAAACCGAATATAAAATTGATTTCCTAAAGGCTGCGACAAAACTCGGACATAAATGGCCACTGCAAAATGAAATGATAGATTGTTTCCCACGAAAATTCAAATTTGAAACTCAACCACCACAATTCAATGCATTCAATTTACACATTTGAATGATTTTATAGGAGGGAATTTCAAGGGTCATTTTCATTGCAAATTCTCCTCTGAATATCCTCTAAAGAATTCAGAGCTTACTAAGGCAACTTCTGCACATTCCTCTTAAAAGGGAGTTTATTTAGGTTGGTACACCCAGAATATGTAAATTCATGTTTTTATTTATCAGTATACTGGATTTACATTTATGTTGTTTGTTTCATTATTCAATATTCTCTTTTATATTTACATACTCAATGTTTACATTATTTTCAGCCTCTTTGTTTTACATTTACGTTGTTTGTTTCAATAATCAATATAATCTTTTATATTTAAGTACTCAGTGGTTACATTATTTTCAGGCATACTGTTCTACATTTATGTTGTTTGTTTCATTATTCAATATACTTGTTTATATTTATTAGGCATAATGTTTTATTTATTCAATATACTCAGTGTTTACATTATTATCAGGCATAATGTTTACATTTATGTTGTTTGTTTCATTATTCAATAGACTCTTTTATATTTATGTACTCAGTGTTTACATTATTTTCAGGCATACAAATAATTTTGCTTTCAATCAGCTGTTCAACTTAGCATTATCCATTATTTAATCATATCGTAGTTACATTTTTTTCACTTGCATTCATCATAAATCAAAGATAATAATAGCAGCATTATACCATACATCAAATATAATAAAATCATTACCCATTTTTTAATCATATCATAGTTATATTTTGAATCCCTCTTTAATAATCATGAAGTTGAATGGGTATACAGTTTTTGTCCCAATTTATTGACCAGTTTTTGGATTACAATTTGCAAAAATATATATATATATATCATGTCGTGTAGGGTTTCATCATACCAGATTGTATATATATATATAATTTGATAAGAATATATATCATTCTCTGTAAATACAATGATATATTCTTATCAGATTGTATACATACATACATACATTCATACATGCATATATATATATATATAATATCTTATAAGAATATATCATTGTCTGCAAAGATGATGATATATTCTTATTAGACTGTATACATACATACACACACACACATATATATACATATACATACATACATATATACATACATACATACATACATACATATATATACATATACATACACACACACACACATATATAGTCATGCCATGTACTATTTCATCATATCAAGCCATGTAGGGTTTACATGTGACTAGTAGAAATTTGATCCCTCGTGAATTATTTTGTCTATGGCATCCAGGGTTTGATTGTCATGCTATTTTTTTCCATGATTCTATGAACTAATCACATGTAGTATGATTTAAACAGAACATTGATAGAATTTTCACCAAGTATAATCATGAAATTTAATGGGTATACTGTCAAACGCTGGTATAATCATGAAATTTAATCACATGAAGCTTCGCAGACAATGATATGTTCTAATCAGATTGTATATATATTTTTATAGAGAATGATATGTTCTTATTAGATTGTATATATATCTATGCAGACACTCATATATTCTTTGTTGCATTAACAAGTTATTTAATTTTTACTATCTGTGCAGGTTAAGTGGAAAATTATGACACCTGCTAGAAGGACAAAAAGGGTTGTAGGAAGAGGAAAACATGCCATTAAAGTCACTCATGGGGTGCACTTCGTTGAAACATGGCCTAATGAGGAAGTTCATGCAATTCCCAACCCAGAAGATGTTCCTGACTCTGCGGATGAAGCCACCAACACAACAAAATCCAAACCTCTTGTTCAAGCAAATGTTCAACCTGTTGTGCAACTTCCCTCACCTGTACCCATTAGGTAGTGGACATATGCTGATATGGAAGGAGCAGTTAAGAGTGTCGAAAAACACATGTCAATCAGGGCAGCAACAATCAAGTGGGGTATGCCACCTAGCAATTTGAGGACGTGGCTATTAGGATGCACCACCACGAAGAGGAGGGGTCCATGTATCATTTTATTTGAAGAGGAGACTGAAGTTGTCCAATGGTGCAAGGACATGACAGAATTGGGCCACAAACTACAAGTAAATTAGCTACAAGCCACAGTTGCCCAAATAACTGCAAGTTGACCCAATCCTTTCACAAATGGGGTCCCCGAGAGGTCATGGTGGGCAGGATTTCGAAGAAGGCACCCAAATTTGACAATCAGAACAATTGAAGGAGTGGACAGTGACAGAGCGATTATGATTTGTGCTTCTTTTGTGCAAGCATTCTACGACAACCTCGAGAATCTGATCAACCTTAACCACTATGGAGCAAGTTGAATATGGAACTGCGATGAGACTGGTATTCAGGCTGGTAGGAACTATGGTATGAGAGTTATTGCCAAATTGGGTACAAAATGTGTACCACATTTGGTTTCAAAAAGTAGAGAGTGGATCATAGTGCTGGCTTGGGTAAGTGCGGTTGGGATAAGCATTCCCGAGTTCTACCTGTTTAAATCAAAGAGGCACATGCAAAACTATATCATTAATTGCAAGATAGGGGCATTGATGGTAGTCCAAGAACATGCATGGATGACAAAGGAACTATTTGTCAAATAGTTAGACCATTTTGCAGCTAATATCCCCGGTGGGGTTTCACCGACAAACAGGGCCCTTCTCATTTTTGACGGTCATGGTAGCCACGTGGCTTTCAAGACCATTGAAGAATAAAAAAAATTAGGAATAGACCTACTAACGCTGCCTGTTCATACCAGTCACAAGTTGCAGCCATTGGATGTGTTGTACCCAAAATAATTTTTTTGGCATTCTGTATAAATTGAGCTAAATCTT
>VDFB02037108.1:0-36689 GCA_007258455.2 Sequoia sempervirens | reverse complement strand
CTTGTTCTTCTTCTTTGACCTTGCGTTTTGACCGTGGGGTAGTTTTTTCCCTTTCTTTTCTTCCTTGTCCTTTTTTCCTTCTTCCTTGCCTTTGTTGGAGGCGGGTTCGGGATGGAATCCGAACTTGAAACTTGATGAAAGTTTCAGTTTCAGGTTTGTTTCCGCCCCCGTCCCCACTGTGTTTGGCCTGGGATCAGTTTTAGTTTCAATCCCACCTTATCTTTTGCCTTGTGTGTTTTCTTTCCTTCTCTGGCCGGCCTGGACTCGGGTCAGAACCTGAACTTGGAACTTTTCCAAAGTTTCAATTCCTGCTTTCGTTCCGTTTTCGACCCCAGTCCCGCTCGTTCTTTTTTCTTTTGTTCGTGGCCTATGCTCGGGGGATGTTTCCTCCTTGGTTTCCCCTTATGTTTTCCTTTTCTTCCTTCATCCCTAGTGTTTTGTTCGGAGTGGGATCGGAATAGAATCCGGACTTGAAACTTCGGGGAAGTTTCAAGTCTGGTTTTGGTTCTGGTTCAAGTTTCAGTTTCGTCTTGACCCCACCCGCCAATTTTACAAGGGAGTTCCGCTAAAGGTCGACCTCAGTCAACTTGACATATTTATCCTCTAAGGAGAAAGTCGTCAAGACCTTCCAGATGTCTTGCCAACTAGCAAGGGATCCATCAAGTCTAAATGCTTCACCTACAGATTCCTATCGGCAAGACAAAATGATTGTCCCGACGACTAAAAGTTCCCCATTGGCATGAGGATCTCCTTCGAAGAAAGTTCCCAGTGAAGAGTTAAAGTCTCGCCGACAGCAGTTGGTTTAAAGTCATCAGGGAAAGTCTCACCAGAAGAAACACTGTCAGTAAGCAGTCTTACCGATATGAGAAAGTCACACCGACCGCATTCGCTCGGGGTAACACAAGAGCTCGATGTGATGTCTAAGCGAAACTAACATGTCTCATCGACATTGCTTTATGTTGAAGTCTTCGGCGTGGAAATTTGAGCTCACCAAGAGGTCTCAGCGACTCAGGGATGTTTTGGTGATAGTATTGAGCTCGACGGAGGTCTCCCCAACATTTGACATCGATGTAGTTTCCAACCATTGGTGAAAGGTCTTGCCAACATGGCCATGTCTCGGCGAATGAAGGTGATCTCGGCCAAGGACACATGTATCGGCAAAAGGTCTTCCCGAGTTAGTGATGTCTTCCCGACTGAAGAAAAGTGAACTCATCGCCGAAAGGATAGGGAGCTCAGGCAAAATGAAAGAGTTCGGCGTAAGGTCCCAGCGACTAACCGAGGTCTTGCTGAAGAGGAACCAGCTCGGGGAGAAAGATCCAACATCGCAAGAAGGTCTCACCAAGGAAAAGAGGGTCTCCCCGACATAAAAGACATTGGTGTAGCTTCTAGCCGTCGGAGTAATGTCTTGCCGACTTGGTGTGGTCTGAAATAATCTGCCAAATTTTTCTCAAATTTCAATTGCAACAAGCAAAGCAATGCATAACAAGTAGGTTGGTCGTAAACCGTAATCCATAATCAAATAACTCTAACTGCATCGTACACCAGATCCCAATGAGGGCAAGGTGTGAGTATCAGTCGAGGGATCCAAAATATCGTGAATCGAAGGAACTCTAACCAAGAATGGCTTCGGCGATGGCAAAGTATATGGTCAAAGGATCTTCTACCACTACAAGTACTGAAAGGGAACTCAACACCAAGTATGTGCTACCCAATCCAGTATGGAGTTGAGGTGACCATATGGCGGAGTGTAAGAATTACAATGCTATGAAAGGAAATAAGCAATGATGCTGAAAATACTCGACGTCAAGAATGTGCTTTCCAGACCGAGACGGAATGGGAGCTACCATATGACGGAGATATAAATTATTACAAAGCTACTTCAGAATGTAAGATAAGCATTACAAATCATAATTAAGCAAGATTAAGAACTGCTGCCAGTACTACTGTTCAGCTTACAATATGAGAAGAATTCGCCTGCCAAGAGCATGAAGTTAGAACAATTCAACGAACATCTAATAAGAGGATTCTCCTTGCTTAATGAAGATACCAAGACTGATTTCTTCACTCAAGAACCAGATTTAAGATTCTGATTTGTACAGATCTGCACTTTTAAATGTAAAACCAGCATGCCTGTAATCCACTAATTTGCTCGTATAACACCCTAAACAGACCCAAAAGACTTCAAGTTTGATGCAATGGACCTATAAAATGATGGCGCCTAGTTTAGTTATAAGAAAAGGCAGCTAAAAGTGGCTATTAATTAATGGCACGGATCCCAAGGCACTCCAGAAAGTGCGCCCTACAAGGAATGACGAATTTGCATTATAAAATCATCAGCTTCATATTAAAATCTGCAAATATTCATGAAGGGTCGCCTCCAACAGAGAAAACCAATGAGACAATACCCAGAACAACACTTTTTGTATTTTTTGACTTGTGATTAAAAACAATAATCTGCTATGAGGAAAATGCAATTCTAGAATCTCACTAAAATGCACAAATCTGAACTACAAAGCCACACAATGACAATAATGCAGAAATCTTGATACAAAACACTCAGACTATACTATCTCACCACTAGTCGCTATCTTTCAAGCGAGAAGCAATGCCTAGCTAGGAGGCTTACATTCCTCGAAGCAATCCCACAGCCAATCCGGTAGCATAACATTCCTGTAGATAAAAGATAATCTCAATGATAACCAATGGCCTCCTTTTATAATTTTCAGATGATCTTTCTTGAAACCCTAAACTTCCTTTTCGAACCAAACCCTAATCCTCCAATAGAAGGCATCCCACTTTTCCGAGCAAACTTTGACTTTTAATAATACTTTATTTCCTTCTTGAAATTGGCGTCCAATTTGAGCTTGGGTTAATCTTTACTTTATAAGAAATATAATTAATTTCTTTCAATGAGGCGCCCACCCATAAAGACATCTTTTAAAACAACTTAAAGTGACGAGCTAGGCCAAGGGGGTCAATGTTAAAATATAACATTAAAACATGACTTTAATTAAATAATTCGACTTATCTCTCCAATTGAGCCCCGAAGCCATAAATGAGCAAGCCAACTGATCAGTCTGAAGTAGAAAGTCAACCATGCCGAAACCAATAGGAACACTGCCAGAAATAGAATTTACTAAAAATAGTAAATTCCTGAAGATACTCAAAATGCCAAGAAGAACATATCACTGCGAAGCTCTCTGAAAACCCAGAAAGAACCCGCCATTGAATCAACCAACCTTGAGCAAGAGCATCCTTCAAAACAAGAAACCCTAATTTTACCTTCCGAGTAGCCTACAGGTCTCTGGAATAGGCCAACGGTCACTGGAAAGATCATGCTCGAGAAGGGGACATTACAATCCGCCCTTCCCAAAATTGCTTGTCCTCAAGCAATACCACCACAACTCCAGAAATTTTAAAACTAATCCATACGCAAACAAGTATGATCCCTGGTTCCCAAACCCATCGTAGGAAGGACCCACCATGCCGATGCTGCACCACTCTGATCACATCCGTGAGATCATCATGCCTATGCTGCACTAACCTTCCTTGTAACCCCAAAGTGTTACCATCCATGATACTCAAACCGAAAGATCTTAAAGAAGGGGGATCAAAATCATGCAACATCTCATGTCCACAATGCCCCGAATTAACAGTATCAACCATACTACTGTCAATCACAATTCTAAGCAATAGGAAAGATAGTCTACTCAAATCAAAATCGAACTCCTCAGCATACCTCCACATGGTAACAAACAGAACCATGACTGCAAATGTGACATCTACAAATCTTCTTGCAAGGAGGAAAGCAATCCTTTGCAAGAGCTCAACGAACTCATACTCATGTCTCCGCATGAAGCTACTATGCCTCATCTGAATTATACTGACACAACCATGAAGACTACAGAAAACACACATAGTTCTAGCCCCATGAGTCTCAGAATGGTGAACCAAAGCATGTGAGAGACTGCTGTCCTGAATCAACACTGAGAGTAAACTGTCAAAGTTTACATCACAAACCATCATAAGATGAATTTGGAGAGTAGGAAAGGTGTGAAGGACCAAATAATTGCTGCTAATCAAGGCTAGGATCAGCGTAGTGCAATCTGATTCTCGAGTCCTACCCAAAGGAAAACAACAACACCACTCAAAATCCCAAGCGTGAGCATGTGAGATGACCATCGAGCTGCAAGGTGACACCTCCAAGGTGGTTGGAAAACACGCTAGATCCATCTCCATGAGAAAACTACCACTTCTTTGATCAGGAGTGATGAACCAACTCTCCTGAATGCGAGAAACGCAACATGTAAGGTGGCTGGTCTGCCTCAAACCAGCAAGCTCGAGTCTCAAAATCTATCCTGGTCTTAGCCGAGAAACACTCTCAAGAGCAACCAATCGTTCATTTCTCCAACCCATACTCAAAATTTCTCTCCAACCCAATTGTTGATGAACAAATAACCCCATCAAGTGGCGGACAAAGAAAGGAACAACATCAACAAATTTGGAAATTTGATCCTTATTCCTCCAATAGCCCTTTCCAAATGTAATAAGCTTTATCAAGCCAAGTTGAGAATCCCAAGCACAGATACCCAACTGAAAATGATTTTCAACACAATGCAAGGTAATCTCAATGCATTCCCAAGAGCTAGTAAGGATCAAGTGTATACTGAAGATATTGATGCCTCCTCTATTGAACCCTTGAAGCCTATCCATGAAAGTTTCAACAACAATGGAGCATGAAATATTAAATGACCTCAAAACCAACTCCAAAAATGGACTAATAAATGCCAAAGCATCATTCAACCCAAGGGATGGATTGACAAGCATACAAACACCGAGTTCTAGTCCATTTTTCTTCCCTACTTCATGAGTAACAAAACTGAAATCTTTGCTCCTTGCTGCTGTAATGAAGTTACCAGCAGCTACCAAGTCTTGCTTTGTTAACACCTTGGTGTCGGGGATGTTGAAATCTCCTCGAATCAACACTTCCCATGTAGAGACTCCATCCTCAAACCCACTTATGCATCCATTACTACTCAACATACGTGGCACATCCTCATGGAGTGATATCAAGGCATCCTTAGATTGGAGTTCATGCTTGACCTCATGCTTGGTCACTTCACTACTTGACTCATTTTTCAAAACAAAGAGAGGATTGTCATAAGTTGCTTCAGCACCCACTTCAAAGAAGGGATTGTCAAAGACCTGGAAGCCATTCCTTTCGTCTCGCTGCCCCAAATCTGTACATGCAACTTCTGATTTTCTTGAAATGCTTTCAAGATCAAACTCCTCTTGAAGACAGTCAAGATCTCCAATCACTTGATTGATTTTTTCAGCTCTTTGTGCATCCTCTTGCTCCTTGAAAAGTTTGAAATCTGCAAACTGGTCTTCAACCTCTGTTAGATCCAACTGAGTTTCTTTCAACTCGTCTTTTATTGATTTAAGCTCTAGAGTGAGCTCATCAATCGTACTCTCATTTTCATGAAAAGCACAAATGGCCTTCTTTGCAACTTCAATGACATGATCCCGTTCTCCAATAGAGTGCACGTACTCGGATTTCAAGGTCTCCAAGGAATCTCTGATAAGTTGCAAATTAGGAAGAGTAACTTCATCGGTCACTCCTCTACGTCTCTCTTCAAGTTGAGCCTTCCAGTAAAGCTCTTCAACCAAGCTATGTGCGTGGTCAAACAGGGATAGAGCTTGCACTTCCCTGTCAATGAACACTTTGAATTGTCCTTCCCACTCATAAGAATGCGAAGATGGTGAATTGCTGGTTGGCTGCTCTTCAAAATCAGAACTTTGTTTTGTGACATCGCTGTCCTCAGAGCTGCTCCAACCTTCTTGTCTTTCATCCTCAACTAACGGAGAATGTTCAATGTCATGGAGAGGGACATACTCCACAGTTTCTTCGTCCTCAAGCTTGCAATCAGCTTCTTGCCTTGGTAGATCAGCCTTGTGTTCTAAAACCACATTGAACCTTTCTTCTTCAAAAGCCGTAAGGTCTTCAAGCTCTTCATTCACCTCACTGTCATCTTGATCAAAGGCTATGGCAGCCCCTGACTCAAACGAACAATCATTGAATGCTGGTTTGAAAGTTTCGGAAGTAACAACATCCTCCTTGGTGGCTGCAATCAACTTGAAGGGATCACCATGGAGCTCTTCAAAGTAAGCTTCTTCATCAAAAACAACTTCTCCTTCGGCCTCCTCATAGCTTGCAAGGCAGACAATATTTTGGTCTTCATCAGGATCAAAGGGAAATTCATCCCACAAAGGTTCTTTGTTATACCTCAGTGCCAACACACCTGGATCCCAAATGCCAAGGGGTTGACCGAGATGATCAACAGGAAGAGGTTTTTCATGCTTCACTGGAAGTATTGACTCAATGAATAAGTCAAATCCTGAATCTCTTAAGCTGATATCTTCAAAAACATTTTCTTCCAATGGTTTGGTTTGCTGGTCAAACCCAAATCCAACAATGTCACCACCGAAATGAAGTGAAGATTCTTCGATGCTGCTTGTTTCGAAAACTTCACCTTCATTATCTTTTATGGAACCATCATGAGAAAGTATGTCGCTGATTTCCTCATGTGGAACTTCTTGGGGAGTTGAGACAGCAACAAGAGTAAAACTATCCACCACCAATTCTTCAACACGAGGTGGTACAGTCATGTTGGAATCATTACCAACTTCATCACTTTGGCAATGCTCATAGGCTGATTCAACGGGACCATAAGTATTTCCTTCTACTTGCTCTTCATCAGCAAACTCATCCCATACAACAGTACTACTAAAATCTTCAGTGAAGCCCTTAGCCCCAAGACCTTCATAGGTTGAATCCTTATTAGGATTCAAGACTGTCGTTCTGTTCTTTTCACCAAGTTGATCTTCATCACTTACTATTACATGCAAGTCAAGGGAAGTATTATGGGGTTCTACTCTTAACTCTTCACTTGCCACGGTATCTTCATCAAGCTCACGATCATTCTGATGTGGCATGTGCACCTTTCTATCCCGACTTTCAGACTTAGCATAAATCTTTCTAACTCCCCATTTTATGTCAGGATCCTTCATTAGCGTACACAGTTCATGCATTAACTCAAGTAGTGACTTCTCTGTAGTCATCTCTTTCTGTACGTAATGTCTGGTATCTCTGTCACTCTTCTGTCAAATGAACTTTGTTGGGCGCCGTGATGGCGTGATCTTGGCCTGGAGTACTATTAAATATTCTCGAGCCAAATTTTTCAAATTTTCACTGCAACAAGCAAGCAATTCACGCCGTTAGGTTAGCTTCAAACTGCACGACATTTAAATAAATTTTAACCAATGTACACCGTGATCCCGGAGTGAGGGCAAGCAGAGTATCGGGTCGGTGATTCAATGCAAAGTTATTTAACTGAAGAACTCTAACCAAAGTTAATGGCACCATGATGGCAAAAGTATATGGTCGTGAGGATCTTTCTACCACTGCTGTGGCACGAAAAGGAATTTCAACAAGTATGTGCTACCCAATCCAGTATGGAGTTGAGGCGACCATATGGCGGAGTGTAAGAATTACAATGCTATGAAAGGAAATAAGCAATGATGCTGAAAATACTCGACGTCAAGAATGTGCTTTCCAGACCGAGACGGAATGGGAGCTACCATATGACGGAGATATAAATTATTACAAAGCTACTTCATAATGTAAGATAAGCATTACAAATTAGAATTAAGCAAGATTAAGAACTGCTGCCAGTACTACTGTTCAGCTTACAATATGAGAAGAATTCGCTTGCCAAGAGCATGAAGTTAGAACAATTCAACGAACATCTAATAAGAGGATTCTCCTTGCTTAATGAAGATACCAAGACTGATTTCTTCACTCAAGAACCAGATTTAAGATTCTGATTTGTACAGATCTGCACTTTTAAATGTAAAACCAGCATGCCTGTAATCCACTAATTTGCTCGTATAACACCCTAAACAGACCCAAAAGACTTCAAGTTTGATGCAATGGACCTATAAAATGATGGTGCCTAGTTTAGTTATAAGAAAAGGCAGCTAAAAGTGGCTATTAATTAATGGCACGGATCCCAAGGCACTCCAGAAAGTGCGCCCTACAAGGAATGACGAATTTGCATTATAAAATCATCAGCTTCATATTAAAATCTGCAAATATTCATGAAGGGTCGCCTCCAACAGAGAAAACCAATGAGACAATACCCAGAACAACACTTTTTGTATTTTTTGACTTGTGATTAAAAACAATAATCTGCTATGAGGAAAATGCAATTCTAGAATCTCACTAAAATGCACAAATCTGAACTACAAAGCCACACAATGACAATAATGCAGAAATCTTGATACAAAACACTCAAACTATACTATCTCACCACTAGTCGCTATCTTTCAAGTGAGAAGCAATGCCTAGCTAGGAGGCTTACATTCCTCGAAGCAATCCCATAGCCAATCCGGCAGCATAACATTCCTGAATAAGATACACTCCAAAGAAGAAGGAACCTTCTTTATATAGAAAGAAAGAGAAGACTCAGGCACCTAGAACACTAATCAAGCTGCTTTAGAGTTTAAACTTTGTTAAACCTTTCTTTAATGGCGTGCTTTTCCTTGTGAAATGTTAATCACTTCTCTTTGGTAGTATAGTAACTATTTCAAAAGGCGTCCATTTTCCCTTTGAGCAATTATAAACTTTAGAAATATTAAAATATTTCCTTCATGAGAAAATACCCCTCAAAGTCCCCTTCTTTAAAACAACTGTTAAGTTATAACACTAGGCCAAGGGGTGTTTTAAAAATAAAACATTTTGACTTAAAATAACTTATATCTTCGAAATGAACCCCTTAAGCCAAAAATGAGAATTACCCAATGAATTGCTAGAAGAGGAAAGTTGACTGGATTGATGCCGACTGGACCACTGCTAAAATTAGAATTTACTAAAAATAGTAAATTCCTAAAGATGCTCAGAATGCCAAGAAAAGCCTGCTGGAAGCCCTCTAAAACAGGAAGGTCAGTCAAACACCCAAACTCAACAAAGCAGGCAGATCTTAGAACCCGTAAGCGGCGAAACCCTAATTCTGCCACTGACTAGCCGACAACACACTGGAAATAGGCTACCAATCACTGAAAAGTGAAGAGCTAAAAACGGGGACATTACAGTCCGCCCTTCCCAAAATTGCTTGTCCTCAAGCAATACCATCATAATTCCAGAAAAATTAGGACTGATCCATACCAAAACAAGTATGATCCCAGGTTCCCAAATCCATCTCAGGAAGGACCCACCATGCCACTGCTGCACCACTCTGATCACATCAGTGAAAACATCATGCCAATGTTGCACTAACCTCCCTTGTAACTCCAAAGTGTTACCATCCATGATACTCAAACTGAAAGATCTTAAAGGACTGAGATCAATATCGTGCAACATCTCATGTCCAAGATGCCCAGAGTCAACAGTAACAACCATACCACTGTCAACCACAATTCTAGGCAAGAAGAAAGATAGGTTACTCAACTCATAATTAACCTCCTTAGCATACCTCCACATGGTAACGAACGAAGCCCTGAAAGCAAATGTGACATCTTCAAATCTTCTTGCAAAGAGGAAAGCAATCCTTTGCAAGAGCTTGACAAGCTCATACTCATGTCTCCTCATGGAGCTACCATGTAACAACTGAATTATACCGACATGAAATATTCCGGGCCAAAATTTTTGCGTTTTCCAAATAGTTTCAGTACAAACATTGCACCCGTTAAGGTTAGATGGATAAACCAAAACGTGCAGGAAAGCAACTCTAACCTGAATGGCGCCGATGATGGCGAGCATTGGTCAGAGGATCTAAATGAAATTGCTTATGCTGAAACTCTAACCAGAATGGCACCGATGATGGTGAGCATTGGTCAAAGGGTCCTCTACGCTAAGTACAGAAAGGAACTCGACGTCAAGTATGTGCTACCCAATCCAATGCGGAGTGAGGGGCGACCATATGACGGAGTGATTACAGGAAACAAAGCTTGAAATGAAATGCTGAAAACAGGAAAGAGCTCGACACCCAGAATGTGCTTGCTGACCCAAGATGGGAAAGTAGCTACCATAGGGCGGAGACTTAACTATTACAATAACTTCGAAGGAAATAAAGCATTACAACATAGATTTTGGAAAGCTCAATAAATACTGCCAGTACTACTGTCAGTTTACAGAATGAAGAGCATATGCTTGTCAAGAGATTAGAACTAGAAATAATCACCAATTACAATGCAATAATCATTCCCTTGATTTGATTCAAGAGGCCACATCAACTTCCCACAATGAGTCGGAAATGTTAATTCTGTTTTCTGTTCTTTTTACAAATCTGTATTATGCTCATAAAAACAGCAGCTTAAGAAAACCTTCAAATGCTCACAACTCCCTATCCACTCGCTCAAATGACCTGATTCTTAAACCACAAGACTCCCAACAAAATGGCGCTCAAGATGATATGAAAAAACAGACTCTAAACACTCCAAATAATTAAATGCACAATTCCCAATGCATGAGAAAGTACGGCCCCAGCTGAAGAATTCGATTTGACTTTAAAAATTAAATACACAACAATAAAATCTAAGATTGGAGACAAATATTCGCCCTTCCTTGACACTACTATCAATGCAATACCCAGAACTAACTCTTTTGTATTTTTTGAGTTATGAATATAAACGTGGATCTGCTGTAGCTAATCTGCACTTTTAGAAATACCTCTAATATGCTGAAATCAGATCTAACTAATTACAATGATGATTACAATGCACAAAAACAAAGACAAACTTACAAATGATTGAATCACTCATAAGCATGCTAAAATCTCCACTAGATGCTATCTTTCAAGCATGAAGTCGAGCCCAGACTAGGAGGCATTCATTCCTCGAAGAATTCCCGCAACCATTTCGGCAGCATAACATTAGCATAGTCCAAAGATGAAGAATGATGCACTAAGACTCCTCTTTATAATCCTTCCGTTGACTTCGCAAAACCCTAAAATCTGTTTTTAGGTCAAAACCCATCCTCCTCAATGATGGGCGTACTTTTGCCTTCAAGCTTTTGATTTGATATTTTTAATAAATATCATACTTTAATTAATGCGCTCAACAAGCTTGCTCAGACTTTAGAATAATTAAAATATTCATTAATGAGGCGCCACCCTCAAATGACCACCTTTTCAAAACAACCTTAAGTCATTAACTCTAAGCCAAGGGTCAACATTAAAATATAATAATTAAAACGTGACTTTTTAATTTAAGTAACCGCTTATTTCAAAGTGCCGACGATTCACAGTAAGTCAACGTTAATCACGAAGCGAAGAATCAACCAACTGAGCTCATCTGATTTGCCAAAATAGAATTACTAAAATAGTAAATTTAAAGTGCTCGAAAACCGAGATGATCATGCCGCTGTGAAGCCCTCACGAGAAAACCCGAGGAAGGAATCAGCCATTAAGATCCACCATCTGCGAGCAGCCTCCTCAAGATGGAAGCCCTAATTTTAACTTCCATTAACCTTGGTTTCCAAAGAAAGAGCTATGGTCACTGAAATCTCGAGGCTTGAAGGGACTGATACCACCATGAAGACTTCTAATCACTCTTACAGTTCCAACTCCAAGAGTCTCAGAATAAAAAGCCAAAGCATGTGGAAGTTCGCTGTTCCAAACCAGTATAGTAAAGAAACTATCAAAATTTGCTTCACAAACCTCCATAAGGTGAACTTTGAGAATAGGATAGGTGTGAAGGAACAAGTAATCTCTGCTGTTCAAGGCTGAAGTCAGCGAAGTGCAATCTGATTTTAATTGCCGCACCAAGGAAAAGCAAGCACGGTTAAGTGTGAAATTAGCAAGGACTGAGCCTTGGTTTGCGGGTCCGCCTCAAAATTGTGAAAAACACACTAGTCCAACTCCATGAAAAGCTACCACTTCTTTGATGGGGTGATGGGCAACTCTCACGGATGAGAGAAGCATAACATGTGGGTGGCTGAGTGCACCTCAAACCAGCAGCTGGTCTAAAATCTGTCACGATCTTGGCCAGAATCCTCCTCCAAGAGCAGCAATGCTCATTTCTCCAACCCATACTCAAAATTCCTCTCCAACCCATTTTTTGATGAACAAATAAACCCATCAAGTGGCGGACAAAGGAAGTAACAACATCAACAAATTTGGAAATTTGATCCTTATTCCTCCAATAGCCCTTTCCAAATGTAATAAGCTTTATCAAGCCAAGTTGAGGATCCCAAGCACGAATACCCAACTGAAAATGATTTTCAACACAATGCAAGGTAATCTCAATGCATTCCCAAGAGCTAGTAAGGATCAAGTGTATACTGAAGAGATTGATGCCTCCTCTATTGAACCCTTGAAACCTATCCATGAAAGTTTCAACAACATTGGAGCATGAAACCTTAAATGATCTCAAATCCAACTCCAACTCCAAAAATGGACTAATAAGTGCCAAAGCATCATTAAACCAAAGGGATGGATTGACAAGCATACAAACACCAAGTTCTGGTCCATCTTTCTTCCCTACTTCATGAGTAACAAAACTGAAATCTTTGCTCCTTGTTGCTGTAATGAAGTTACTAGCAGTTACCAAGTCTTGCTTTGTTAACTCCTTGGTGTCGAAGATGTTGAAATCTCCTCGAACCAACACTCCCCAAGTGGAGACTCCATCCTCAAACCCACTTGTGCATTCATTATCGAAAGGCCTTGGAAGATTACTAATCACCAAAGGTGGTAACTCCTCGTGTAATGATATCAAAGCACCCCTTGACTGGGGTTCATACTCTTCCCCATGCTTGGTCGTTTCACCACATGACTCATTTTTCAAATCAAAGAGAGGATTGTCATAAGTTGCTTCAGTACCCACTTCAAAGAAAGGATTGTCAAAGACTTGGAAGTCCCCTTTTTCATCTTGCTGATCCAAATCTGCACACGCAACTTCTGATATCCTTGTGAAACCTTCAAGATCAAACTCCTCTCGAAGACTATCAAGCTCGTCTATTACTTGCTTGATTTCTTCAACTCTTTGCTCATTCTTTTGCTTGCTAAAAAGTTTGAAATCAGCAAACCGGTCTTCAACCTCTGTTAGAGCCAACTGAGTTTCTTTTAACTTGTCCTTTGTTGATTTAAGCTCCAGAGTGAGCTCATCAACCAAACTCTCCTTTTCTGGGAAAACACTGAAGGACTTCTTTGCAAGTTCAATAGCATAATCCCGATCCTCCATCAAGTGTATGCAATCTGACTTCAACGCCTCCAAAGAGTCTCTGATGAGTTGCAAATTGAAAAGAGCAACTTCATCCTTAACTCCTCTTTTTCTCTCTTCAAGCTGAGCCTCCCAGTGGAGATCTTCAATCAAACTGTGAGTGCGATCAAATTGGGATAGAATTCGCACTTCCCTCTTAAAGGACTCTTTGTCTTGATCTTCCCACTCAAGAATATGCAAAGATGGCGGATTGTTGGTTGGCTGATTGTCAAAATCAGAACTTTGTTTTGTGTCTTTGCAGCCATCATAGCTGCTCCAGCTTCCGTGTCTTTCACCTTCAACTAGAGGAGAATGCTCATAGTCATGAAAGGCATCATACTCCACAAAATCTTCAACCCATTGCTTGCAATCAGCTTCGTGCATTGATAAATCAGCTTTGTGTTTAGTAACACCCTCAAACTCTCCATCTTCAAGAGCCATATGGTCTTCAAGCTCTTCTTCTTCATCACTGTCTTCTTGATCAAACATTAGAGCAGCACCCAACTTGCTCAATGGATCATAGTCATCCGCTGTTCGGAAAGTTTCCGTAGAAACATTTTCTTCTTTAGCGGCTGCAACCACTTCAAAGACATCATCATGGAGCTTCTTTGAACCCTCTTCTTCTTCGAAGACAACTTCCTCTTCAATGGCCACCTCATAGTTTGCCATGCAAACTGAATTTTTATCTTCATCTGGATCAAAGGGAAATTCATCCCACAAAGGTTCTTTATCATATCTTGGTGTCAACCAACCGGGATCCCAAATGGAAAAAGGCTGACTGTTTTGATCAAGAGAAAAGTACTCTTCATGCTTCTCTTGGAGTGTTGAGTCTTTGAATAGGTCACCAAGTAACTCACTTGAACTGATTTCTTCATAAGTCCTTCTCTCCAAGGGCTTAGTTTGATGCTCAAACCCAATGTCACCATCATAATGAAATGAAGAATCACCATTGCCTGCTGTTTTGAAAACATCACTATCATTATCTTCATCATGGGGAAGTATGTCATTGATTTCTTCATTAGCAGCCCAATGAATACCAAGGAGGTCTTCTTGGCTACTTGTCATACATTTGTCTAGTGAAAATTCTTGAGAGATTTGAACAGCAGCAAGAGGTGAATAATCCTTGACCAAATCCTCAACTAGGAGAGGTATAAACACATCAGAATCACCATTAACAACTTCACCTTGGTAATGATCATCAGCTGGTTCAAGGACACCACTAGTGTTTCCTTCATCTTGTTCTTCTTCAACGAACTCATCCCACACAACCGTCTTACCAACAATTTTTGTGAAGCCCTTAGCCTCAAGACCTTCATTGGATGTATTTTCATTAGAACTCAAGACTGCTGTTGTGTTCTTTTCACTGAACTGTTCTTCATCACTTCCTATCGTATGCAAGTCTAAGGATGTGTTTTGGGGTTCTTCCACATACTCTTCAACTGTCAGAGTTTCTTCATCAAGCTTACGATCAATATGAGGTGACATGTGCACCTTGCTATCCCGGCTTCCAGACCTAGCATAAATCTTTCTGATTCCCCACCTTATGTCAAATTCCTTCATTAGCGTAAACAGTTCATGCATTAACTCAAGTAGAGGCTTCTCTGTAGTCATCTCTCTCTGTATGTAGTGTCTGGTATCTCTGTCACTCATCTGTCAAGTGAACTCTGTTGGGCACAGGATGGCAGGATCTTGGCTTTGATACCACTGAAATAATCCGAGCCAAATTTTTTCAAATTTTCAATTGCAACAAGCAGAGCAATCCACAGTCGTTAGGGTTAGCTCTAAACTAGAACGATAATGAAACAACTCTAACCAGAATGTACACCAGGATCCCGATGAGGGCAAGGTGTGAGCATTGGTCAGAGGATTTGAATGCAAAAACAGAACTGGAAGGAACTCTAACCAAGAATGGCGCTGATGATGGCGAGCATATGGTTAGAGGATCTTCTACCACTACAAGTACTGAAAGGGAACTCAACACCAAGTATGTGCTACCCACTCCAATATGGAGTTGAGGCGACCATATGGCGGAGTGTAAGAATTACAATGCTATGAAAGGAAATAAGCAATGATGCTGAAAATACTCGACGTCAAGAATGTGCTTTCTAGACCGAGACGGAATGGGAGCTACCATATGACGGAGATATAAATTATTACAAAGCTACTTCAGAATGTAAGATAAGCATTACAAATCAGAATTAAGCAAGATTAAGAACTGCTGCCAGTACTACTGTTCAGCTTACAATATGAGAAGAATTCGCCTGCCAAGAGCATGAAGTTAGAACAATTCAACGAACATCTAATAAGAGGATTCTCCTTGCTTAATGAAGATACCAAGACTGATTTCTTCACTCAAGAACCAGATTTAAGATTCTGATTTGTACAGATCTGCACTTTTAAATGTAAAACCAACATGCCTGTAATCCACTAATTTGCTCGTATAACACCCTAAACAGACCCAAAAGACTTCAAGTTTGATGCAATGGACCTATAAAATGATGGCACCTAGTTTAGTTATAAGAAAAGGCAGCTAAAAGTGGCTATTAATTAATGGCACGGATCCCAAGGCACTCCAGAAAGTGCGCCCTACAAGGAATGACGAATTTGCATTATAAAATCATCAGCTTCATATTAAAATCTGCAAATATTCATGAAGGGTCGCCTCCAACAGAGAAAACCAATGAGACAATACCCAGAACAACACTTTTTGTATTTTTTGACTTGTGATTAAAACAATAATCTGCTATGAGGAAAATGCAATTCTAGAATCTCACTAAAATGCACAAATCTGAACTACAAAGCCACACAATGACAATAATGCAGAAATCTTGATACAAAACACTCAGACTATACTATCTCACCACTAGTCGCTATCTTCTCAAGTGAGAAGCAATGCCTAGCTAGGAGGCTTACATTCCTCGAAGCAATCCCACAGCCAATCCGGCAACATAACATTCCTGTAGATAAAAGATACCTCCAAAGAAGAGAAGGAACCTTCTTTATAGAAAGAAGAGAAGAGTCCGGAGCCTTCTAGAAGGTGCGCCCTAATCCCAAGCTGCTTTTAGGTTTAAACTTTGACCCAAACACTTTCTTCCCAATGGCGTACTTTCCTTGTGAAATATTAATCACTTCTCTTTTTTAAATAAAATATAATCTCATTCAAAAAGGCGTCCATTTTCCCTTTGAGCAATTATAAACTTTAGAAATATTAAAATATTTCCTTCATGAGAAAATACCCCTCAAAGTCCCCTTCTTTAAAACAACTGTTAAGTTATAACACTAGGCCAAGGGGTATTTAAAAAATAAAACATTTTGACTTAAAATAACTTATATCTTGAAATGAACCCTTAAATGGTAGTACCCAATGAGCGCGGGAAGAGAGGAAAGGTTAGTGAATTGATCTTGGTGGGACCTTTAAAATTAGATTTCACGAAAATAGTAAATTCACAGAGATGCTTCGATGCCAAGAAAAACGCCACCCTTCTTGGTATAAACCAGGAAGGAATCCAAAGTCCAAACACCCAAGCTCCAACAATAAAACTGCGATCTTCCAGAAGACATAATGATAAGGCCCTAATTCTGCCATGTTTAACCCGACAACCTGCTGAGATGAGCTACCAATCAACACAGAAAATTGAAGAGGCTGGCAGGGTTCTGATGTCCATAGAAACCCTAGACTCCACAAGATGAAATATCAACAACAACAACATCAAATCTGCCTGGTGAGAATGAAGCCCAAGATGTCTATTTATTCCTTTTCCTCAATTTCTCCAGAAGCTTCTATAACATTATTTTACTTTTTTATTAAGTGACTTTATAAGATATTTTATAATTGAAGTCACTATATTAAATTAATTAAATATAAGGTCACCTTATAATTTTAATTTATTTGATAACCTTATAAATAATTAACTTAACACTTAATTTAATTTAATTAAAATAACTAATTAGTCATCCTCATGAAAAATCATTATTTTGGACTACTTAATTAATTAAATTAATTAAATCAAATTACCTCCAAAAACAGGGACATTACAGTTGACATGACTGTAAGTTGATCTAACTTACAGCCAATGGAATCCCCACTGAAAATACCATGGATGAGCGCTTGCAACTCTGACTGAACATCAATAAGCTCTACGTATTCACCACCCTCACGTCTGGGCGCGAAACCGAGACCACGAAGGTTCTGCGGTAGCCAGATCTGATTATGTGCTCTGCCACTGTTAACTTTGAAGTCGATTATATCCTCTATTGTGCTCGCGAAGATCAGCTTTGTCAGCTAGTAAAATAGCCCTCTTTATCTTCTTCATCAATGGTGGTGTGTGCATCTCCCGAGGTGAGGATGGTATTTCATCTTTGGGTTAAAGTGTTGCATGATCTTAAACCACTCATCTTGATTACTGAGCGAAGTTACATGAAGTGTTGTACCTCTGGCTGATATAACTCTGCAAGTACAAAATGGCCTCTGGTGACAAACTCTTCCTCCCATTCTACCAAATGCTTCTTGTATACAACCAACTGATTAAGCTGATTCTGTTCTATTGGAGGCTCTAGCATCTGTGGGAGTAAAGCGGTGACGTTTTCTGTTCTATGCACAAGGTTAGAGATACACTGACGAAGCTGTTGGATTTCAGCCTTGAGGGCTGCCTTGTCTTCTCCATCTTTTATCATTCTATCCTTTACGCTATCCATTGCAACCTGAAGGAACTCAACCTCTGTTTGGCGTGTGCTTCTACCAAGGTTGACCCTTATCACTTCGAAGTCTTCAACTTCTACTTTGTTCAAACTCTTATCCTCTGGAGGTGCAGCGGTCTATATGATGATCTCCTTGTCAGCGTTTCTCTCTACATGAACCTACTTCTTGATTCTTTTATTTGGTGCATCTTGGTACACATGATCAAAATCTGAATGATCAAGAATGTAAGATGGCTACCTCCTCTTCCTACCCAGCTGATTCTCAAGCCAAGACGAATCTCGACTAATCCCACTGGAAGGGTCTGTGCTAGTCATAGGAAGCTCTGATGAGTGTGAACGTGTAGAGGTATCACTACGCAGTGGCGAGTCTAGGTCCAAATCAATGTGAACTGGAACCGAAGACTGCTGTGGTGTAGGTGATGGCATGGGAGGCTGAACCTCAGAGTCTGGCAAGCTCCGAATTGTATTCCTGACAGGCTCCGCATGCGTTTCTGTAACAAGTGCCTTCCCTTTTGAATTGCTAGGCGCTTAGTTCTTTTTAGTAGGGTTACTCCTTTTCTTTTGTTTTGGTTTGGACGAGGATGGCAGTGAAACATCCACCGGTGGCGGCTCTATTCTTGGCATGACTGCCCTCCTAGTCTTCTTGCTATCAAGGTAGAGTATGTTGTTCTAAATGACTCTACTCGATCTCTCTTTCACAAATGAGTACTCTTTGGCAAACCAATCGACGGCTGGAAGTGGCTGTGTATCAACCTGTTCTTTGAAGAATTGAGGAAGTACATCCCCATCATCATCTGACAATCCTCCCACATCCTCTGACATAAAGACAAAAATCTGTGAGGGAGAACTTGCTGTAACTGTGTCGGCGCACCTCGAAATCATCCTCGTAGTTGACCTTGTAATCCTCCATAGTAGGCTTATGGTAAGGGCGACCACCAAGGCGTGTTGAATAATGACCCCAAGGGTCATATGTGCGTACATCAACAAGGTACTTGAGATTAAACTTTTCTAACTCCTATCCTGCAACCTTGGCATCAACTACTGTCCTGCACTAGTAGATTCCCATTTGAAATGGAAAGTTGGCATCTGGTTTACGCTTGTGGCGCAAACGTAGATGAACATCATGCAATTGCCTTAGGATCTCCATGAAAACTGTTCTATCCGAAGGGTAGCGAGGTAGCATGGCTGGATTTCTTGTATATCCGTAGACGCGGATGTAGGTGTATGTAGGGAACTGAATGAACCAGTCCACCCATTCTACCATTGCTGCTCTGGCAACTGCTGAGATATGAACATTCAATTCCCGTTCTAGGTTTCTCACTGTGAACATCAAGAAAGCCTCTTGCACACGCTTGAAATGTCACTCGGACTTCGTGAACTCAAGTTGGTCATAGTATTGATGAACTTTCTATACACTGAGAATTCCCACTGTGTTCAATCCTCTAAACTGACCCTGGTAGGCAATCAAGTATACGAGATAGGAACACATATGAAATTGGTGGGCAACTAAGAAACCGGCAATTTGCTTGTGGAGAATGTCGCTAATTAGAGAGGCTATAATGTCCCCATTTTGGCCATACGCTCTTCATTTGGATTTATCCTACTTCCGGGAATCCGTAGGCTACTCAGATGTGCAAATTTAGGGTTTCCACTTTCAATAAGTCTTGCTTCCAACTCAGTTCAGCGTTCTGTTGGTTTTGTGATGAACTTACTATTTTTGGCATTGGCTATTTTTAGTAAGTCTAGTTTTGGCAGTGGTCAGGGCAGCACTTGATCGAGTTCCATAATGTCCCCCTCGACATGATCTTTCCATTGTGGTTGGCTAGGGACCAGAGGCTACTCTAAGGTAAAGTGGGTTTCTTGTTTTGAAGCATGCTCTTGCTTTCGGGTTGGTTGATTCAATGGCGGATTCTTCTGGGTTTTGAGAGCTTCACGGTGATATATTCTTCTTGGCATTCGAGCATCTTCAGGAATTTACTATTTTTAGTAAATTCTATTTAAGCATGTTCCATTGGTTTCGGCATGGTTGACTTTCTACTTTAGACTGATTAGTTGGCTTGCTCATTTATGGCTTCAGGGTGGAGAGATAAGTCAATTATTTAATTAAAGTCATGTTTTAATGTTATATTTAACATTGACCCCTTGGCCTAGCTCATCACTTTAAGTTGTTTTAAAAGATGTCTTTATGGGTGGGTGCCTCATTGAAAGAAATTAATTATATTTCTTATAAAGTAAAGATTAACCCAAGCTCAAATTGGAATAATTTCAAGAAGGAAATAGTATTAAAAGTCAAAGTTTGCTTGGAGAGTGGGGACGCCTTCTTTGGAGGATTAGGGTTTGGTTCCGAAAAGAAGTTTAGGGTTTGAGAAAGATCATCCCCGAAAATTATAAAAAGGCATCTTGGGTCTTCACTTGGGTATCTTTGGTCTATAGTATTGTTACTCTGCCGGAATGGTATTGGATTGCTTCGGGGAATGAAGGCCTCCTAGCTCGGGCATTGCTTCTTGCTTGCAACATAGCAACTAGTGATGAGATAGCGTAATTTGCGAGTTTGTATTTGGTTTTGAGTATTGTATTCAGCTTGTGCCTTGTTAGTTCAGTTTTGCATATTAGAGGGTTTCCAGTTATTGCCTTTTAGCTATAGCAGATTGTTGTTTTAATTCGTAAATCCAAAAATACAAAAATATTGCTTCTGGGTATTATCTCATTCTCTCTGTTTGTAAGGGGCGACCATATTCCCTAAGTTTTAGATTTTATCTTTAAGGCTGTGATTTTTAAAAGGAAATCGCCCCTCTTGCTGGGCCGTACCTATTGTTTCTGTCTTGGGATTCGTGCATTTTAGATTTGTGGTATTTCGATCAGTTTTTAGTGCTTTGATTTGGTCGCCTATGTCATTAGAGTGTTTTGCATTTCATTTCACATCAATCGGAGGTTCTTTGTGAGAGTTATGAACATTTCTATAAGTTTGTAGGCTGCTGGTTACTCATTTGAAAGTGCAGATCTCTGAAAACAGAATTATCATTATGGTCCTTGAGAGAAGTTATTGATTTGGCATCATTGATCAAGCCAAGGAGAGTCCTTTATATTATGTACTTCTAATCTTTCATATTCCTATGCTCTTGGCAGGCAAATGAGATTCATTTTGTAAACTGACAGTAGTACTGGCAGTACTTTCTCTATCTTGTTCAATTCTAATTTGTAATGCTCACTTTATATTCTGAAGTTGTTTAGTAATATCTTACATCTCCGCCCTATGGTAGCTACTTGCCCTCTCCGGGTCAGAAAGCACATTCTGGGTGTTGAGTACTTTCAGCATTACAGTTATTTCTTTCAAGCATTGTAATTTTGTAATACTCCGCCATATGGTCGCCTCAACTCCATTTTGGATTGGGTAGCACATACTTGGTGTCGAGTTCCCTTTCAATACTTAGTGTAGAAGACCCTCTGACCATATGCTCGCCATCATCGGCGCCATTCTTGGTTAGAGTTTTTGCATAAGCACTTTGATTCAGATCCTTTGACCAATGCTCACACCTTGCCCACATCGGGATCCTGGTGTACATTCTGGTTAGAGTTGCTTCAACATCGTTTTGGTTTAGCTGCTAACCTTAACGGGTGCATTGGTTTGTAATTTGTAATTGAAAAACGAAAAAATTGGCTCGAATATTTCAAGTTCTTTTGTTGGAGCAGTTGAGTTATTTTGGTTTTGGCTTTAGAAGTGTAATTTTTGGAGAAATAGTATATTTCAAGCCATTAATGTTTTAATTTCAAGTTAACCCCTTGGCCTAGTGCATTAACTTAAGTTGTTTTAAAAGGTGGACATGAAGGGGGGACGCTTCATGAAGTAAATATTTAATATTTTGTAAAGTATTTTGTGCCTTGAAGTTTGGACGCCTAAATAAGGTGGAATAAAATGTTTTAAAAATTAAAAATATTTCAAAGATGAAATAGGCGTCCCTTTTGGAGGGAAAAACATGGAAGCTGAAGAGTCATCAGTCACCTTCAAAGTTATAAAAGCAAGCCTTGCTCCAACATTTGATCATCTTTGGTTTATGATATCGTTATGCTGCTGGTTTGAAATCCAGAATCCGGCTAAGGGAAAGCTTAGCAAATTTACTCCATTCTTCGGGTCTGAAACTATGGTTCCCTAGATGGTTGATTGAGAGTGTGCTTCATTCAAAAGTACATATGGAGCTTCATTGTTGAAGATATTGATGATTTTATTAGATTTTATGTTTGCTGGTTCATACATGGCTGAAGGACGTTTTTGATTGTAACTCATTGAGTGATTTAATTTCAGTTGTGGGTATTTACCCATTCCATTTCAATGCTATTGGTGCCCCTTCTTGAGCAATTTTAGATTTTATCTTGGAGAAATGAATTTTCTAGAGAAGGTCGTACCTCTTGCTAGGGCCATACCTTCTTCTTCTCCTGCATTGGAATTCGAGCTGGATTATGGTATGTGTTTAGCATTGGATTATTCTTGATTTCTGGTCGCCTAGCCTTGGTGAGAGTTTTTCATGTTTGAGGAGTATATAGGCGTGGTATTGAGGAAGATTTAATCATTTTAGTTTGTGCATTGCTTGCTGGTTTGGTTAATTGCAGCTTGCTGGTTTTAATATCAGATCTGAATATTTCTCTTTCATGCTTATTTCTTGGTCTTCCATTCACATTTTTGTAAAGAGAGATACAGTTCTAGACATAGCAGAAGTTTGGAGCAGATTACTATTGCATATTCATTGTAATAAACATTTGATACTTGCAGATTTTATCATTGTAAAGACTGTAAACAGTAGTACTGTTCCAGTCATTGTTATTATTGCTTTTACTTGTGTTTAATTCGAATATTGTAACCCCTGGATGGTTTACTGCTAGTGTGGAGAAATTAATCATTGTATCTTTCATATCTTACCCACTGTTTAAGTGGTGAATCCCCACTGTTGAGTGGATGCCCGCTAAGCGGATGAATTGTATTTCATTGTAATTATCTTTCCCCCCACTGAACAAGTGGTAGCGTGGATTGCTCATGGTCGGAGCACCGCCTACATTTCATTTCCAGCTTTGTATTCAAGTTCAAATTATTGCTAATGATCCCATCACCATAAGCTATCACCTCGCCTTCAATAGGATCTTGGTGAACTTTCTTGGTGAGGGTTACTTTCAAGTTGGATATCTTTGGGATCTAACGCTAACATTTGGTATAGTGCTGGTTTGTGTTGTGAAAATCCAAGAAAAAATTAAGTGGCATTAATTCAGAGGCCCAGTCATAATGCTCCCGCTTGGAAATGATTTGTGCAATGATGTAGTACATCTAGGGCTGGAATTTATTAGCACCTGCATGACCGGAAACACGAGTGAGAAGAGTGATCAAAATCACGTACTCATCCTTGTATTCTCTGCGACCCACATTGCTTGGCAATTTGTTTTTCTTCTGTTTTAACCACCTTTTTGCCATTTTGTTTTGACATACGTCCTTATCGGCATTGAATGCTCTTTCACACTGGTCCATGGTAATTACCAAACTGTTCGGATGTTGAGGAATACCAAAACACCTTTCAATATCCTAGGACTTGAGACTACAAATCACCCGTCCATCTGTTGACTGAATTTCGTGAGTAGTAGAATTGTAATGCATCTGCAACAAGACATCACGAATTCTATGCAATGAACTGAAATAGGGAGTGAAGCCATCTCTAGCAACCCGAAATCTTGGATGTTTTGGAGTATTGCATTATTAATCTTAATCGGATCCAAGATAGCCTCTGGAAGCACCTTATGCAGATCCATGTCAACCGTTCCGATGAAGTCATGAGTCAAGACTGACTTAGTCTTGAATTCGAGCTGTGTGTACTGCATTCTGAAAAACTCGCCTGTTGACTGTAAACTCGACTATATTCTGACAACTTTCTTCGGAAGCTGAAAGTCACCTATTGAGGCTAAAAATACCCTGTCGGAGGGCAATTTTCGCCAAAAATTTTGAAACATGGGTTTTGTCCAGAAATTGATTCTAAGACAACCCACAATGTCAGAATTGCGAAAAAAGCACCGTTTAGCTTGACATGCAAGAGCTTTTTCGAAAAAAGCAACTGGGGGTAGCAAGGGCTGTGGGGGCCAATTTTTCCGAGAAAATTTGAAATATGGGTTTTGTCCAGAAGATGATTCTAAGACAACCCACAACGTCAGATTCAAAAAATATTGAGTTTTACTACACCATGCAAAGGAATTTCAGTTGAGAAAATCAAAGCCTTGAGAATTGAAACTCTGGAGCAAATTTTCTTGAAAAATTCTAACACATGGGTTTTGTAGAGGAAGCCGTGCAGAACCAACCCAGATGATCAAATTTGTCAAAATTCGCCGAATCTTGGACAAGCGAAGAAAAACTAAGACTAGAATAGAAGAAATTAAGACAAAAGATAGAAGTTTTAAGTTTTTGCTTCTACTAAAATCGCCATCTTGTCTTGAAGTCTGCTGATAAATCTGGACCTGTATCTGCAAGAAAATTTGTAAAATAATATTTGAAGTGCCTTTGAATACTGATTGTTGAAGAATTTTCCCACTTAAGGAAGAAATTCGCTTTCTCTTGAATTTGTGTGAGAGAAAAATGGACACCATCTTGAATAAATAGATAAATTCGTAGTTCAAAGGACCAACTGCAAGAATAAAACCTTGATTTCAAAAGAAAACCTCTGATTGGACCCCACCTAGTTCAACTGATATTGACTCAGAGTCCCGAAATATTAAAAATATTAAAATATTCAGTTCCCTTTCACATGCGAATTTGAAATGAATATGAAGAAGGGCGTCAATATTAAAATATTGAGAAAAATTGCCCATTAAAGTTGGCATGCAAAGATTGAAAATTTAATATTATTTTAATAAGTTAACTGAAATCTCTTCAATTGGGTTCACTTGAAAATTTTTACTGATTCCAAAAAGTTCAAATTTGACTCTTTAGGCGTACCCTAGCAAAAGTTGAGATTTTTAGCTAACTTCCTATTTTATAGCTCATTGAAAAAGTCACAATTGCCTCTGTTGAGCTCTGATTTCTGAGTGCCTGATTGATGCTGGAACTAAGCTGAGATATCCACTGCGAAGCCAGAATCACTGAGGTGAAATGTCTGTTGGGAGTTGGGACTGCTAAAAACCATGTTTGATGCCTCAAAATAAAAGTCGCCTTTTATTAAATTGATGTAGAGGTCTCCAGAAAACCATTTCTCTGTTTTTCCATTTTGCGCTTCAATCTGCCGCTACCAGTGAATGATGGCTCCTGTCAACTGGATGATGGACCCATCGCGTAGCTAGAAGAATTCTGCAACCAACGACTGTATGTAAGGCATCTAAAAGTTGAGTTAAGGACCCTAAAAGCAAGGGCGCCCCTAGCTTGCAAAAGCGCAATTACCATTTTGAGAATGATTTTGCAAATTTGCAACTTTCACGCGAATGCTCCACTTTGACCCTTAACACCAGGAGCTGGAGTGCTCGGATGCGCACACCGTTGATCTTATTGCGAAGCTAGAACAACTTGGAAGAGATGTTCCTAGAAGGGATGAAGCAAGAAAACTGCTTCTAAGACCTTCAGGAGAAGGACGCCTTTTTCAAGGGAGTATGTAATTTCCATAGCCATTTTTTTGCTTGTTTTCATTCTTTAGCATTCTCCACTGATCCTTCATTCACGAGTGTTTGACAAATGTTGAGGGTTGACAGTTGGATTCACTGAAAAGCTAGGAGGATTCTGCACAAGTCTTGTGAAGATGACTACTACTAAAAACCCCATCTAGCTGGCCAAAAGGCTAGGCACCCCTGGCCTATAGAGGTACAGGTTGACATTTTCATGTTTATCGACCCTCCATTACGTGCTCACTGGAACCACTGTCACGGTCACTCATCATATCTGACGATCTTGTGAATAGGTGCATTGCGGAGCTGGGCTGAATTAGAAAAAGATTCCATACAAACGAAAATTGCAAATTCATTCATTTGAGGGGTCTAATTCAAGGGCGCCCTTGAGCTACAGGGGCGCAAAAACCCCCTCCGCTGTGAAGCATATTTTTCAGCATCTTTCATCATAGAATGTTTTGCTTTGAGTTTTAGGCTTAGATTTTGACCCCTGGCACTGGCCAACTGCCATTGACGATCTCAGAGATCTTAACTTTCCTCTTAAAAAAGTGAAAACTACCCACCAGGCTTAAACTGACTTCACCATTGTGATCGTGATGTGAAATAAGCCAATCAAAATTATTTTCAGCCAATTTTGACAAGTTTCAATTTTTAGGGTTTCGTGACGTGAAACATTGGTGTAGAAACCCTAATTTTCAATTTTTTCCAAATTTCATCAGTATCTTTTCGACATCACACTGACTCAGAATACATACTTGATTTGCCCAAAAACTGTGTTTTGACATCATTTTAACAAGGTTTAGACTCTTTTAAGCGAAATGCCTTAGTGAAGCAAAAAAATTGGTTTGGGTACAACAATCGTCAAACTCCAATTTTGTCTCCGCAGGAGAATCACAAAATTGCAATGAAGCCCAATTGGAAACCCTGTGTGATTTCCCCTTTTCGAATCAGCTAGGGTGGAATCATTTCACCACCAAAACCCTAAAGATGTCAAGCCTGAAAGCTCATAGCAAAAGAAAATAAACTCCAATAATGAATAAAACCTTCACCAAACACCTTTTTATATCCTCCCGAGAAATAGCCTCCCATAAAGATTTGAATAATTTAAAATTGAACTTTAGGCGAGAAAATATAATAAAGTCCCAAATTGGACCTTTTGTTTAGAAAATAATTAATTAATTAACATTATTTAAATATTTGCTTGTAATAATATAATATTAATTAATTAATAAATGCCAATAGTGGCATGATATGGTGGTTAAGTTGTTGTGATGTCGTTCTTGTCATCAAGGTTCAAACCCCATTGGGGTGTAATTGTTGAATATTTGTGTTGGGGATGAGGTCCCTTGTTTGTGACCTCACAAGTTCATAGCTCCGAGTCAAAAGCATTTACCCCTCTTTAAAAAAATAAAAATTAATTAATAAACAATTCCCTAACTTTAATTATTAGCTTACAAGAGTTAAATAAGCTAATAATATATATTCATACTGTCACTTCGATAGGGACATTATAGACTGCAATATTCTACTTTTCATTGAGTCATGATCAATATTGACCAAGAAACTAGTAAGATATGTAGGCTTCTTTGAGTTTATATTTCTCTATTATGTTTTTTAAGCAAAATTTGTTACTGTACTTGTGAAGTGATCATTAATTAAACTGTTATAAGTTACTATGTCAAAATTATGTTGTATTCTATTTATTGGCAATTATGACTATCATTGTTCTTATAATATATATATATATATATATTCTCATACTCGTACCCAAGGGAAAAAAAATTGTCGTCCGTGGTACTGGGTTCCGGTACTCATACCTACACTCATACCCAAACTAGTAACTTAGCTTAAGAATGTATTTTAGAGCTGCAAGTATCTTCATCAAAGAAAATATTATAATTATAAATATTAAAATATAGATATTAATAAATTAAATATTATAATCATTATAATAAATACTTAAAATATATAATTAAGATAAGCCAATAAAATCAATTTATAAGAATAAGAAGCATATAATACATAATAATATTATGATTATCAAACATAAAATTGTAAGTGTTAATAAATGACAATTGGGGATAACGTGATCTCCCTCTCATAATTAATAAAACTTATGCCAAACAAACTGATTAGGGCATAAAATAAAATCGCTGGGGTGATAAGGCTGACTCACTAAACATGGCTGACCCTAAAATAATACAAGATCAACTGTCTCAAATATCAGGGAAAAACTTTAAGGGGATTATATCAGAACAACCTCGATATTTGATGTTATAACTTATAGCTGGGTTACTCAATGCCAGTTCATAAGACTTTGATTGCCTCGTCAACGATTGCTCTATACAATATCCTTAATCAAGTGATAACCATGACATAGGTGGGGAGATAGTATGTCCCAATAAAGACAAATAGCGATTCCTGTATAGCTATTGATATGTCCCGATACTAAGTCGATCCTCCTTTAATGATGACGGGTGCCTAGCGTCTATCTTTTTCCTTATACGGAAATCCTTCTAAACCTTTCAGGCTGCGACAATACTCTTATTCCGGACTATCAACCTGGAGTTCATGTCGCCAGCTGCCTATTAAACATTATTAAGAGCAATGTTAAGAGAGAAGGTAGGCAACTATTAATTACAAACAGGTGCGCCCTTTGAAGTGGTTCATTGACACAAAGGACGTGGCCCTTGATTTGATCGTGGGTATTAAATGAAGAAGGCTTCCAGAAAAATAGGCATCGGTCAGTTTAGATTTCACTCAGCAAATTTAGAAACAACAACAGAGATAGGCCTCCTCTTACTCCACACTCACATGCATATAGTTAGATTGAAAGATCAGAAACTGCACCCATAACATGAGGTCTATCCCATACTTTTAAAGCAATCATATTTGCAGGTTATATAGCAGATTTCATAGCAGATATTAATCCATTCATATCAGAGTATTATTAATTATTACCAACACATACAAGTCTAATAATCCGAGTCAATAATAGGTTGAAGGCTACTCTTAAAAAGACTAAGGTTTATCATTGAAATTATTGATTTTTGGGCCTATTTGTATATCTTAATTTGTGAGATTTAAGGCATTTTAACAATCATTCAATGAGGGACATTACATTTAGGTTAAAATTAGTATAATCTCCTATTAGGGACATTCAAGTGGTATCAGAGCATAATCCTACCATCCTGTGAAAGAACGATTATTGGAAACTTACCAAAGAAGATGACTTCAAAGGTTAAGCACTTTCGTGGGGAAGAAGAATGCAAGGAAGTTAGGGAACTAGGACACAAATGCCAATGGAAGAGAAGACAAGCCTTCAATAGGGAAGCGAAATCTAATCAAGTTACAAGAGATAGAGGTAAAGAAGGACCAAGTGAAAGAAGAAACGAAGGAGGAGGTAAGGAAGGAGGTGACTCCTTTAAGGGATGGAACCAAAGAAATGAAGCTCTTCAGGGGATCTAGGCTATGATGGAGGACATTACGTCCTATAATGGAGAACCTTGTGTTCTATAATGGAGGACATTGCATCTTATAATGGAGAACCTTTGTGTTCTATAATGGAGGACATTGTGTCCTATAATGGAGAACCCTTGTGTGCTATAATGGAGAACCTTGTGTTCTATAATGGAGGACATTGCGTCCTATAATGGAGGACATTTTCCTATAATGGAGAACCTTTGTGCTCTATAATGGAGGACATTGCGTCCTATAATGGAGAACCTTTGTGTTTTATAATGGATGACATTGCGTCCTATAATGGAGAACCTTGTGTTCTATAATGGAGGACATTGCATCCTATAATGGAGAACCTTTGTGTTCTATAATGGAGGACATAGCTTCCTATAATGAAGAACCATTGTGTTCTATAATGGAGGACCAATGTGTCCTATAAGACAAAACTAATGTGCTCTATAATGGGTGGGGGGGAACCAAGTAGACCCAAAAGGGCTAAATCATAAGAGAAAGGGTAAGATTTGACATAGTGGGTCCTAGGCTCCCCATCAGGTCATGGTTCCCTATACTCTCTTATGGTTGAATCCTCCAAGGATATTAGAATGGTTCTCGATCGACCTAATGATTGACCATGAGCCTACTAACATTTAGTAATCTACTACTTACTATTATTGGGGTCAATGATTATGATCAACTAACCAGTATGATTGTGGTAAATGGTTCTAATTTGTGTGCAATCCTTCAATTTGGACCTCAATCGGGTAGGAGGTGTTTTCTAACCTCTTGTTTATTAGATTAAGGATATAATTTAGAGCATTCCCAATTGGGAAACTGAGATGTTTTGATCATCCCAACCTTAAATTGCTTGAGGACAAGAAAAGTTGGGAGGGGAGGACTGTCATGTCCCTGTAATTGTGATATTAAGATAACAAAAAGCATATTTAAAAATATTAACCATTTGATATCATTATAATTATAATTGTCTAAGACAATATTATAATTATAAATATTAAAATATCGATATTATTAAATCAAATATTATAATTATTATAATAAATACTAAAAATATATATAATTAAGATAAGCCAATAAAATCAATTTATAAGAATAAGAAGCATATAATACATAATAATATTATGATTGTCAAATATAAAATTGTAAGTATTAATAAATGACAAATGGAGATAACATGATATCGCTCTCAGAATTAATAAAACTTATGCTAAACAAATCGATTAGGGCATAAACTAAAATCGCTAGGGTGATAAGGCTGACTCACTAAACATGGTTGACCCTAAAATAATACAAGATCAACCATCTCAAATATCAGGGAAAAACTTTAAGGGGATTATATCAGAACAACCTCAATATTTGATGTTATAACTTATAGCTGGGTTACTCAATGCCAGTTCAAAAGACATTAACTACCCCGTTAGCAATTTCTCTATACAATATCCTTAATCGAGTGATAACCATGACATAGGCGGGGAGATAGTATGTCCCGATAAAGACAAATAGCGATTCCTGTACAACTATTGATATGTCCTGATACTAAGTCGATCCTCCTTAAATGATGACGGTGACTGGCGTCTGTCATTTCCCTTATATGGAAATCCTTCCAAACCTTTGAGGCTGCGACAGAATTCTTATTCCAGACTATCACGCTGGAGTTCATGTCGTCAGTTGCCTATTAAACATTATTAAGAGTAACGTTAAGAGAGAAGGTAAGCAATTATTAATTACGAAGAGATGCGCCCTTTGAAGTGGTGCATTGACACAAAGGACGTGGCCCTTGATCTAGGGTATTAAATGAGGAAGGCTTCTAGGAAAATAGGCTTTGGTTGGTTTAGATTTCACTCAGCAAATTCAGAAACAGCAATAGAGATAGGCCTCCTCTTACTCCACACTCACATTTATATAGTTAGATTGAAAGATAAGAAACCACACCCATAACATTAGGTCTATCCCATATTTTAAAGCAATTATATTTGCAGGTTATATAGCAGATTTGATAGCAGATATTAATCCATTCATATCAAAGTGTTATTAATTATTACCAGCACATACAAGTCTAATAATCCGAGTGAATAATAGGTTGAAGGCTACTCTTAAAAGACTAAGGTTTATCATTGAAATTATTGATTTTTGGGCCTATTTGTATAACCTAGTTTGTGAGATTTAAGGCATTTTAACGCTCATTCAATAAGGGACATTACATTTAGGTTAAAATTAGTATAATCTCCTATTAGGGACATTCAAGTGGTATCAGAGCATAATCCTGCTATCCTATGAAAGAATGATTATTGCAAACTTACCAAAGAAGATGACTTCAAAAGTTAAGCACTTTTGTGGGCAAGAAGAATGCAAGGAAGCTAGGGAACTAAGACACAAATGCAAATGGAAAAGAAGACAAGCCTTCAACAGGGGAGCGAACTCTAATCAAGTCACAAGAGATAAAGGTAATGAAGGACCAAGTGAAAGAAGAAGATACGAAGGAGGTAAGGAAGGAGGTGACTCCTTTAAGGGATGAAACCAAAGGAATGAAGCTCTTTGGGTGATCGAGGCTATAATGGAGGACATTGCGTCCTATAATGGAGAAACTTATGTTCTATAATGGAGGACATTGCGTCCTATAATGGAGAACCTTTGTGTTCTATAATGGAGGACATTCTATCCTATTATGGAGAACCCTTGTGTTCTATAATGGAGGGCATTGCATCCTATAATGGAGAACCTTGTGCTCAATAATGGAGGACATTACGTCCTATAATTGAGGACATTGCGTACTATAATGGAGAAACTTTGTGTTCTATAATGAAAGACATTGCGTCCTATAATTGAGAACCTTTGTGTTCTATAATGGAAGACATTGTGTCCTATAATGGAGAAGGTTCAGTTCCATAATGGAGGACATTGTGTCCTATAATGGAGAACCTTTGTGTTCTATAATGGAGGACATTGCGTCCTATAATGGAGAACCTTTGTGTTCTATAATGGAGGACATTGCGTCCTATAATGGAGAACCATTGTGTTGTATAATGGAGGACCAATGTGTCCTATAAGAGACAACCAATGCTTTCTATAATGGGGGGGATCAAGTAGACCCAAAAGGGCTAAATAATAAGAGAAAGGGTAAGAGTTGGCATGCTGGGTCCTAGGCTCCCCATCAGGTTATGGTTCCCTATACTCTCTTATGGTTGAATCCTCCAAGGATATTGGAGTGCTTCTCGATCGACCTAATGATTGACCATGAGTTTACGAACATTTTGTAATCTACTACTTACTATTATTGCGGTGAATGATTGTGATCAACTAACCTGTATGATTATGGTAAATGGTTGTAATTTCTGCGCAAGCCTTCAATTTGGACCTCAATCAGGTGGGAGGTGTTTTCTAACCCATTGTTTATTAGATTAAGGATATAAATTTAGTGTATTCCCAATTGGGAAACTGAGATGTTTTGATCATTCCAACCTTAAGTTGCTTGAGGACAAGTAAAGTTGTGAGGGGAGGACTCTCATGTCCCCGAAATTGTGACATTAAGATAACAAAAAGCATATTTAAAAATATTAACCACTTGATATCTTTATAATTATTATTGTCAAATACAGTATTATAATTATAAATATTAAAATATAGATATTAATATATTAAATATTATAATCATTATAATAAATACAAAAAATATATATAATTAAGATAGCCAATAAAGTCAATTTATAAGAATAAGAAGCACATAATACATAATAATATTATGACTATCAAATATAAAATTATAAGTATTAATAAATGACAAATGGGGATGACATGATATCCCTCTCAGAATTAATAAAACTTATGCTAAACAAATTGATTAGGGCATAAAATAAAATCTCTGGGGTGACAAGGCTGACTCACTAAACATGGCTGACCCTCAAACAATACAAGATCAATTGTCTCAAATATCAGGGAAAAACTTTTAGGGGATTATATCAGAACAACCTCGATATCTGATGTTATAAATTATAACCGGGTTACTCAATGCCAGTTCATAAGACTTTGACTGCCCCGTCAGCAATTGCTCTATACAATATCCTTAATCGAGTGATAACCATGACATAGGCGGGGAGATAGTATGTCCCGATAAAGACAAATAGCGATTCCTGTACAACTATTGATATGTCCTGATACTAAGTCGATCCTTCTTAAATGATGACAAGTGCCTGGCATTTGTCTTTTCCCTTATATAGAAATCCTTCCAAACCTTTGAGGCTGCGACAATATTCTTATTCCGGACTATCAACGTAGAGTTCATGTCGCCAACCGCCTATTAAACATTATTAAGAGCAACGTTAAGACAGAAGGTAAGCAATTATTAATTACAAAGAGGTGCGCCCTTTGATGTGGTGCATTGACACAAAGGACGTGCCCATTGATCTGATCAGGGGTATTAAATGATGAAGGCTTCCAGGCATATAGGCATCGGTTAGTTTAGATTTCACTCAACAAATTCAGAAACAGCAACAGAGATAGGCCTCCTCTTACTCCACATTCACATGCATATAGTTAGATTGAAAGATCAGAAACCACACCCATAATGTTAGGTCTATCCCATACTTATAAAGCAATTATATTTGCAGGTTATATAGCAGATTTCATAGCAAATATTAATCCATTCATATCAGAGTGTTATTAATTATTACCAGCACATACAAGTCTAATAATCCGAGTCAATAATAGTTTGAAGGTTACTCTTAAAAAAACTAAGGTTAATCATTGAAATTATTGATTTTTGGGCCTATTTGTATATCCTAATTTGTGAGATTTAAGGCATTTTAACGATCAATCAATAAGGGACATTACATTTAGGTTAAAATTATTATAATCTCCTATTAGGGACCTTCGAGTGGTATTAGAGCATAATCTTGCCATCCTGTGAAAGAACGATTATTGCAAACCTACCAAAGAAGATGACTTCAAAGGTTAAGCACTTTCGTGGGGAAGAAGAATGCAAGGAAGTTAGGGAACTAGGACACAAATGCGAATGGAAAAGAAGACAAGCCTTCAACAGGGAAGTGAACTCTAGTCAAGCTACAAGAGATAAAGGTAAAGAAGGACCAAGTGAAAGAAGAAGATACGAAAGAGGTAAGGAAGGAGGTGACTCCTTTAAGGGATGAAACCAAAGGAATGAAGCTCTTCGGGGGATCCAAGCTATAATGGAGGACATTGTGTCCTATAATGGAGAACCTTTGTGTTCTATAATGGAGGACATTGCGTCCTACAATGGAGAACCCTTATGTTCTATAATGGAGAACATTGCATCCTATAATGGAGAACCTTGTACTCTATAATGGAGAACCTTTATGTTCTATAATGAAGGACATTGCGTCCTATAATGGAGAACCTTTGTGTTCTATAATGGAGAACCTTGTGTTCTATAATGGAGGTCATTGCATCCTATAATGGAGAACCTTTGTGTTCTATAATGGAGGACATTGCGTCCTATAATGAAGAATCTTTGTGTTCTATAATGGAGGACATTGCGTCCTGTTCCTATAATGGAGAACCTTTGTGTTCTATAATGGAGGACATTGCGTCCTATAATGGAGAACCTTTGTGTTCTATAATGGAGGACATAGCGTCCTATAATTGAAAACCATTGTGCTCTATAATGGAGGACCAATGTATCCTATAAGAGATTACTAATGCTTTCTATAATGGGGGAGGGGGGACCAAGTAGACCCAAATGTGCTAAATCATAAGAGAAAGGGTAAGAGTTGGCATGATGGGTCCTAGGCTCCCCATCAGGTCACGGTTCGCCATACCCTCTTATGGTTGAATCCTGAATGCTTCTCGATTGACCTAATGATTGACCATGAGTTTACTAACATTTATTAACCTACTACTTTCTATTATTGGCGTGAATGATTATGATCAACTAACCAGTAAGATTATGGTAAATGGTTCTAATTTGTGTGCACGCCTTCAATTTGGACCTCAATTGGGTGGGAGGTGTTTTCTAACCCCTTGTTTATTAGATTAAGGATATAAATTTAGAGTATCCCCAATTGAGAAACTGAGATGTTTTGATCATCCCAACCTTAAGTTGCTTGAGGACAAGCAAAGTTGGGAGGGAAGGACTGTCATGTCCCCGAAATTGTTACATTAAGATAACAAAAAGCTTAATAAAAAATGAACCATTTGATATCATTATAATTATAATTGTCAAAGACTATTATAATTATAAATATTAAAATATAGATATTAATAAATTAAATATTTTAATCATATAATAAATACGAAAAATAAATATAATTAAGATAAGCCAATAAAATCAATTTATAAGAATAAGAAGCATATAATACATAATAATATTATGATTATCAAATATAAAATTATAATTATTAATAAATGACAAATGGGGATAACGTGATATCCCTTTCAAAATTAATAAAACTTATGCTAAACAAATCGATTAGGGCATAAAATAAAATCGCTAGGGTGACAAGGCCGACTTACTAAACATGGCTGACCCTAAAATAATACAAGATTAACTGTTTCAAATATCAGGTAAAAACTTTTAGGGGATTATATCAAAACAACCTCGATATTTGATGTTATAAATTATAGTTGGGTTACTCAATGCCAGTTTATAAGACTGTGACTGCCCCATCAACAATTGCTCTATACAATATCCTTAATCGAGTGATAACCATGACATAGGCGGGGAGATAGTATGTCCCAATAAAGACAAATAGTGATTCCTGTACAGCTATTGATATGTCTCGATACTAAGTCGATGCTCCTTAAATGATGACGGATGCCTGGCGTCTGTCTTTTCCCTTATACGAAAATCCTTCCAAACCTTTGAGGCTGCGACAATCTTCTTATTCCGGACTATCAACCTGGAGTTAATGTCGCCAACCGCCTATTAAACATTATTAAGAGCAACGTTAAGAGTGAAGTTAAGCAATTATTAATTACAAAGAGGTGCGCCCTTTGAAGTGGTTCATTGACACAAAGGACGTGGCCCTTGATCTGATGGGGGGTATTAAATGAAGAAGGCTTTCAGGCAAATAGGCCTTGGTTGTAATATCCCCTACCTGGCCTTGCCCTAGAATTTGCTACTTTTCCCTAAAATTCGCTTGTTGATTAGGGTTAGGGTTTCTTTTATCCAAATGAATGTTCTCTTAAACCTCCACTCAAATCTGAAATATGATCTTCAGAATAAGCTCACAAATCTGCACAATGTCTGCTCCAATTATCTCTAATTTCAGTTCTCAAAATACCTGATTTTTACGCATAGATCTGCTCTCAAATATCTGATTTAATGCTCTTATAAACTGCTCTTTAAAGATCTGATTTTCTGCTCTTATAATCTGCTCTTTAAAGATCTGATTTTCTGCTCTTATGATGTGGTCTTGATTGGAAAGATATTCAATGAATGGTTGATAAATGAGCCACCAAAATTGCTTTATTTATATCCCTTGAAATGTCTATTCAAACCAACGGTCACAACTCTTCAATTCTGGTCGGCCCAATCAGCATATAAATTTTATTTAATTTTTTATTTTCATTGCTCATAGCTGGGCGCACCTCCCTAGGGGGGTTGGCCCCCAATAAATAAATAAATTTTTATTTTATTTCCAAAATAAAATCCCCAAGATGGGGCGCCATCA
>VDFB02037105.1:0-17613 GCA_007258455.2 Sequoia sempervirens | reverse complement strand
ATGAGTTTTTATATTTTTAAAAATTTGTAATAAAAATTCATAATTAATTATTTACTTGGCAAAAAATTACAAAAAATATGCATCACATTCGGACATGAGTCCTCTACTTAAATCTAAAATCTTATAAATTTTTTTATCATTTTATTGTGGTTAGGGTGGTCAAACAAACACCTACTTCTTATGTTTTCCCTGAAATTTAAGTACTACTGCATTGAAATTTCAAATTTTCACCAAATAGATTTTAAAAAATAAAAAATAAACCTAGTAGTTTAGGAACTACATTCAATTTTCTACATATTTTTGAAATAATATAGATAACTTATTAATTTTTTTATGGCAAGTTTCCTAACTCTGATTTTTCTAAATTTTTTACCACTTAACGGTCTATTTTTTCCATGATGATCCTACACATACCCTAAAAGTGATATTCTTTCTTAATGGCTTGTTCTTCATCTGTACTCTCAACACCATCCAATTTTGATTGTGCATATCAATAACACACATGAACCATAATAATAATCTGCTTTGAAAAGTAATACTCTGATTGAATCTCCTTTTTATGTACAAAGGAGCAATTTTCTGCAAAGTCAACTACTAATAGAACTATTCCACGTGGGAAAGTATCTCTCAATGTTTGGAATTTTTTTGCTTTCCACTTAGCAAAAAGGAAATGCTATATGTATGGTTGTATCAATTTTCGAAAATCTTCCATAAATTTTCCAATGAGAATCTCCTCTTCTACATAGTTCAACCTTGTGGATTTTTTCCCAAAATTTGTTTGCAATTTTACACACTTGTACTTGTATGAGTAAAATATGTGAATAAGTAATAAACCACACAGTCAATGAAACATTACATTAAAGAGAATCCAAATATAAATCTAATCAAATTGAAACAAATAAACTCTCTAAAAATAGTACTTACCTCTTGCAATTTATTGTCTTTGTTAGGTCAATATCCTCAATTCTTGAAGGAAATTTAGCATAATTTCCACATGTCTCACAAATTCCTTTTATGCATTTTATTTGAGGTCCATTTTCATGATCACATAATATAGAATTTATGAACAAACTTTTATGTTTAGGAGGTGCATTTTGAAATCCACATCTTTCTTCCATCATCTTTCAAAACAGCTGATAGTAGAGATCAAATTCAATATGATAAGGGAAAAAAGTATCAAAAAACTTGTTTATCTTCACATAATATGGCTTTAACCTTTGAAACATTGTTTGCCCAATCTTTATATGAGGATATGCATTACAAAGGTTCATATACATCTCAAATTTTGTTATTTCTAGCCAATGTTTTATATGATTTTCATAAATACCAGGTCAAATCCTATGTCTCATAACATCTCTAGTATTTGATGATGGACGAGTCTGATAATGCCAGAAACTTGAGACCAAGTTCCTAACATCTTCAATCTTGGCTCTAATGGGGGAGCTCTGTACACACACTTCCTATAATTTCTTTCTAAAACTCCTTAACCCAAAAAACTTTCTTTCATATTTTATTAATTTGGTCTCTACTATAAATCCACTCTCAGCTGAAGGGTAAGTGTGCAGGATCAATACAGGAAAAATTGTGCCCTAAGTGGCAAAAAATTTAGAAAAATCAGAAGTTAGGAAACTTCTAATATTAAAAAATTCCAAATGTGCTATCTTATATTATTCTTAAAAATATGTAAGAATAAACTCAGAGTAAATTGAATGTGGCTCTCTAAAACTACTTCAGGGTTTTATTTATTTTTAAATAAAATTCCATTTTAAGCTGAAAATCTGTTTCAATGCATAGTACTTAAATTTTAGGGAAAAAATTTAAAAGTAGGTGTCCGCTCTTAACAACCCTAACTATAATAAAAATGATAATATTCTTTTAATAAAGATTTTAGGATATAAGTAGAGGACTCTATGTCCTGATGTGATGCATATTTTTTGTAATTCCCTTTTTTTCCCAAGTAATAATTAATTATGAATTTTGGCCATAACTTTAAAAAGTATAAAAACTCTTACTCTAGTCTAACCACCTTAACTTGGCTTCAAAACTTCATGGAATTCACCCCTTATTTTTAATCCTAGGTATGCAAATCATAGAATGTGATACATGTTTTGATTCAAAAATGTGATACCGCTTAAAACCCAGATATTTTTCAATCAGCCTATCAATCAGGACTTTAGTCCAAATTCAAATAGAAAATGAATAATAATTATTTATTAAATTCAAAGTAAAACATAATTTATATTGGTAGAAATCTGATAATCTCCTTTAAAAACCCTTTTTGTTTCATCTATTTTGGGTAAAAAAAAGTCATTAGCCACATACCCTACAAATACCCATCATATTGCCACTCTTTGGCCCATCATGATCCTGCACATACTCTGAAAGTGTAGAAATTTTTATTTTTCTTGCTATATCTTGATGTACAATAGATTTCAACATCACCCTTCTTGTAGTGGCCTTATCCACTGATTCAGATCCTTTCCCAATAGAATCTAAACCCCTTTTAACATTTTGAACAATATCCTTTTGTAATCCCATGTTTTTCTTCTTATTTGATGTTGAATGTACACCCAACAATTGCAATGACTCTTTGAGCTCATCAAAAAGAAGTAAATGTGATAACAATTGGGTTTTTTCAAGTGTATCAAGATGATTGAAATGATGATTTATTATTCCATTTATAGATTTAGTCATTGACTTCTTTCTCTTATTATAAGGCTAGTTGGCATAACATTTCAGTTTCTCCATATCCATTTCAAGTAAATGATCTAAATTTCTATGAGAAATTTGTTTCCTCACCTTTTCAGCTAGTTTTATATGCTCTTCCATACTTGTAGGAGGAAGTGATCCCGACCTCTCTCCGACATGCATTGTTTGAACTTGTGCCTCCTCCCTATCTTCAAGGACCATGTGTTCTTGAGCGGATTCATTTTATCCAATGTCTAGATTTTCCTCGACTTGAGAATGAGAACTTCCTGCTTGTTGATCCCTTCCTACATGTCACAAAAATATTTTGCAAACAAAAAGTGAGATGATAAGCGTATAACTGAAGTTTATTTAGCGTAAGCAAACAGCTGATAAGACATGATGCTATAAGTGAGGTGTTTTCCTCTTACTTAGTTTTATATGTCATCCATACTAATAGAAGGAAGGATTTGACCTGACCTGAATTGTTTGACTTTTGGGCCATCTAGATTTGGCTCGACTCTAGCTTGAGAAATTCCTACTTGTTGTTTGAATTTACATGCACGCAAAGAAAGTGAGAGACTATGAGTTATCTAAGTGGAGTTGAAACAAATAAAATCAAAGATTCTTGAACTTAAGAATTCTATGGAACTAAAACAATTGGAAATAGATGATAAATAATTTAGGGAATGTCTATGCAAGATGACTATTGGAAATATATTTATAAGAAAAACAAATTGAGGTGTTAATAAAAGTCCTAAAAACACACTTGTGTAAGAGAGAGAAGAAGAAAGAAGAATGCAATGAGCCGGTTTCTATGATAATTTTCCAAGTTTTGTTCACGCCTTTTTGTTCTTCTTCTTTTGATAATTTTCGTTGAGTTGCATTTTTTCTTTTTCTTTGTTGTCCCATTTTCTTCTTCAACTTAAAGATGACTCAAAACAAGTCCTCTACCAACTTAGTTAAATTCTCCTCCAAATTTTTCATTGATTGATAAAAATGAAAAGTTGTATGTCTAATATTTTCCTCCTTGATAAATGTGAAAAAACCTCTTCTCCAAAATCTATGCTCCAAGTGATATAAATGAGAATTAATGTTGAAATTTGATATCTAGAATAATGAAAAATAAGCTTCTATTTGTATGCATATGGGATGGGAAAAAAATTATTCTAGTATACATGGAATAACTAGATCCTAGTTTAAATGAATCAAATAGTAAACAAACAAGTTATTTCATTGTGGATTTCATTGTTATTTAATGCATAGGTATGCACAACATATCTAGTAATTTTAGAATTTTGTTAAAGTGTCAAAAATGTATAATAGAGGTATAATTTGAATTAGATTTTCTTAATTATATTTGAATTGAATTTCAAGTTACTTGTCAAAAATGTGTAATAGAGGTATAATTTGAATTGAATTTCAAGTTACTTGTCAAAAATGTATAATAGAGGTATAATTTGAATTGAATTTTAAGTTACTTGTCAAAAAGATTATATTTTGTTCTCAACTCAATGGTTCATGTTTCTTAAGTCATTTAAAAAAATATATTTATTGTGATCAACATGAATGAACTTAATTATAAAGTGTCATTGATTTCCTAAAATTCTACTAGAGATAAAATGTATATTGAATATAAGTAAATGTAAGTTGTAAGAGATCATCAAATAAACAAGCATGTATTTATATTTAATATTTAAAGCAAATGCATACATATATCATGTGTAAACATGTAACCATAAGAAAACACATGTACATACATGTAAAGAGATTCAATGTATAAACATAACACATGTTATAAGAAAAGAGGCAAATGTATGTATATATCATATAAGAAAATGTATGTACATATCATATAACAAAATTAATGTAAATTAGAGATCACCAAATGTCAAATACTAAAGATCAACATATAAGCAAATGTATGTATATATCATATAAGAAAATGTAAGAGATCATCAAATCTCAAATACTAAAGATCAACATATAAGAAAATACATGTAGTAAAGATCATAAATCTAGTGTGCAAGGCCTAATATGAATGTCAACTCCTAGTCGAACGACCATCTGAATGAGAACGGTCCTACTCTTGTAGATGTGCTGAGCCCTACAAATAAAATTGTGTATAGAATGTGTTAAATACATATAATTTAAATTAAATAAATTTTATGAAAGTTATTTTTAAATGAACTTGTATTTTTAAATATCTATCTAGATCTATGCATACATAAATATTTCATGTAGATATATACATGTGTATATATAAAAATTTAAAACTCACATGTCCACTGGTAGTAGATTCATCCACATCTTAGTCACATCGATCATGTGCATGATCTGGACCAAGGCTAGGAGTGACATGAGGTATGTCCACCTGTAACAATATATATACATATATATCAACTTACATGAATATCTAGTTAAAACAAAAATATAAAAATAATTAAGAAAGAATTGAAACATGCACATGCACACATACATGCACATCATCTAATATCGGATGACCTAAGTCCTCTGAAACGGTCACCTCCACCATATCCACTAAACGGTCAAGCGATGAATCGACATCTGCATCCATCTAATCTATCCCATGCCATGCCAAAAATGATGAATGTAGAGGACTATGAAGGTGAGATGGAATTGGTGATGATGAACCATAACCAATCAACATATCAGTAAAACCCATAGTCTGTGCAGCTATCGAATGAACTGTAGGTGGATCCTAATGCGCACTAGTGCTCAACTGAGAGTGATGGGATCCTGGAACTAAACAGAATCCATGTGCTAAACAATCTTTCACATGCTCTATATCAATCTCATTATCTGATGCAATGCAGGCATATGCCTCCAACATGTCCTTAGCCAAACCATGCAGAGTCCTGTGTGCCATATCTCTTGTACGTGCATCAAGCTGTGTAGGAGTAGGGATGTCAGCCACTGTAAAAGGATCCATGGTGGTCCACTATGTTGAAAATGGTGTGGATGGGAACATCTGGACATCAAATACTGGCCTACACGATCATCAAATATCCTAGTGGTGGCAACTGCAATGTCACCTATAGTGTCAATTGCTTCCTTTTGGGAAGCACTAAAAACCTCATCTACTATGGGGGCTAGAGATGGGGTGAGAGTAGGAGACCTCTCACCAACCAATGCCCTAAATAGTGGGGTTGTTCTATTTGTTCGACGATAGGTGGGTCTATCGGCAATCCTGCAACACCCCTGACCAACATATGGTGGAATGTCTAGGTAGTTAACTTTAAGGCCCAAATGGACCTCAACATACAATTGCTAAACAAAATATAATGGAATATGGTCATTATTTGGGTATTGACCATGTGCTGCGAGAAATTATGGGTAGATCAATTCAACCATACCATGATCGACACATCTAGTGACCTGGTATCCCCTAACCTTACGTACATTTGGATAAAAAGGAAAACAAGTGCTTTTTATCATTTCTTTGGTCACACTATCCTGTATTTGTTTAAAGGGAACATCACCATGTACTTCTTCCCGCATGCAGGAAAGAATAACAACTACTCTATATGGGAAATATGCACTAGTCCTCTCAAGTTCATCTCTTAGTTTTTTGAAACTATGTAATATTGGCATACATGGCTCAAAATATATCCCTGAGTTTGCACCCTGTGCTAATGAGTCTCTCAATTTTTTAATCTTATTAGTAGTATTTGCAAAAAAAGAATCTACCTCAAGTGGAACATGATCTGCATTTTCCATGTTATATATATACAATACACCTAAAAGAGCAATGAGACCTTGGTAAATAATATATCTAGATAAAGGGAATACAAATCTAAAACAATTGTAATAATTCATCTACTCATCAATAATATTTTCATACCATTATCATAAAAGCATTCAACATCTATCATAGTTTTTAATAATTTCAAAACATTCAAATTACTAGATTGCACACAAAACATAATCTAAAACAGTTCTAAAATTTAAATTTAAAACATAATCTAAAATAGTTCTAAAATTTAATGCAAGATATGTCTAAAATTAAGAATTCACACTAGAATATCAATATTCCATAAGAATCTCATAAAGAGGATGAATTTAATGGAAGATAATATAAAATCCTCCATATGAGGTTGAATTTTATCATTAAATTATGAGTGAATCATCTCAATTATATAGCCATCAACATCAAAAAATTATAGATTGGAAAGCAAAATAATCACACATTTATCATATTTTTATATGTATAAAGTTTAGATACCATAAAACTATTTAAACTTATAGATTGCATAAAGCTATAAATGGAATCACTAAAACTAATTTATTAAGAATAAAATCTAATAAAGTTTGACTTCATAATAATGTACTTGTTATAAATATCTCCAATTAATCCTACTCATACATCTTTTATATATGTTAAAAAAATATATAATCTAAATAACTCTATAACTTCTAATTATATAGCCAAATCTAGAAATCAAAATATGACCTAAAATGTAGGATAAAGACAAGAATCTTAATCTATATACCACATTATTCTTTGAGTTTGGTTTAATAGAAATTGAAAAATGGAAAAAATAATGAATAAACTAAGGATCATTTTAACAATGGCGAATTAGTGCCTAAAGATTGGCCTAAAAAATTATAATATTCAACATTCTCATCACAAATGATATATAAAAGCTAAGGATCATTTGGTTATATCTTTTTCATAGATTTAAAATTTGAATAGTTATTACTATAACATGTTCATTACAATTAGATTTTTAAATAATATTGTAATAATTTATTATGTCTTTGAATGCACTTTTCGTAACCGGGTTGCCCAATGTTTGTTTAAAATTTCTAAGAAAGCTGGAAGTGAAATTGGGAATCCTGTGTCTGAACCTTCAAAATATTCCGTGGTGTGTTTCATCATTATGATTTGATAACAGGTCAAATAGATTACATTGGTTAATGATACATGTTCAAAACTAGAAATAAACTTTGGAATTAGCATCAGAATTTTGAAATATTACATCCTTTCTGAAATCTAAAAACTATATCAAAGGGATTGTGCAATGGCTGCATCATAATTATGTTTCATTGGATATTTTTAAAAGGGAGGATTGTGTGGATGATTTGAAAGTTAAAGCAAAGATTGGTTGAGATCGACAAAGGATATTTTGATAAACTCCAAAATCCTAAGAATAGAGAAGATGGTGAGTCATATTTTAATAGACCTTATCTTCACTCCTTCTATTCAAATGAAACCTCTCCAACCAATATATTGGATTGCAAAATAAGTAATAGATATATATGAACTTACTCCTAATCCCCCTCCATTTACCCCACCATTAGATATGCATATTGGTATTCACCTACTCAAGTTCTATAAGACCCTAGGTGGCTTTGTGAATACATCAAAAATATTATGCATGATGTCTAAGAATTTATTTGTGATGGATTGATATATTCCAAGAATTTATAAATGAAGTATATATTCATATATATGTATTTGTTTGAGTGTTTAAAATTAGTTAAAAATTTCTTTGAGGGATTTATGCAAATATGACATCTTACAAAGATAATTTCATGTCATTTTGGTGAAGTCATAACTTAACTTTTAATTTATCATTTATGGGAATGACATCTTCGAGAATTTTATAGATGGCCATAGATGGCGGGCCACTTTTTGAATTAAATTTAGTTATTGAATTTGTATTTTTTGGATGCGTATTTAGATTTAAATTTACATGCCAAAGTCACAATGTCCTACTCTTGAGTAAATTCCTACAATAAATTAAGGAACTTGGGATACCCACCTCCCAATGGTCTTGGAAGGGATGCATTTAGATGGAGAAGGATTTCAAAAGGCTCATGGTACTTGTGGACCCCTCAAAGGCATGATATATAATGTACATTAAATTTACTTATGAAATTTTGTATTTAGTTGTTGGCTTCTAGTATGAATGTTATCTATATGGTGGAATTCTTAGTTTAGACTCTCAATCTTCCATTGTTGGTTTCTAGTGTGATTATACAATATGAGCCAAGTATTAATTTCTAATGTTAATTATTGAAAGAAGGTATATAAATTATTATTCGAGCATCTTAATTCTCATACAGAGTTGTCTTAGTCAATTTCTCAATGTATGAGTTCCATATATTTATAATTTTTTCTTAATTTATAAAAACATATTTTATTTCATTAATTAACCTATCTATTCCATGTTACAAAGGATGCTCTTATTTTAATTTATAAGTATATAATTCAAAATTAATTTGTAATTTTCAAGATAGAGTACACATAATTTCTTTAGTTAAAATAAAATAATATTCTTATTTCCATGAGAGTTATGTAGAATGGTAGCTTGATGTCTTGAAAATATTTCTTTCATACATACTAAATTTTTATCATGTTACATTATGAGTGAATCATCTCAATTATATAGCCAAGCACATCAAAAAATTATAGATTGGAAAGAAAAATAATCACACATTTATCATATTTTTATATGTATAAAGTTTCTACCATCAAACTATTTATACTTATAGATTAAATTATTTTTTAATTTAGTTATTTGGGTTCAAAATGTCATGCTATAGGATTTTCTTGTGTTTTCACCATGTTGTCATGTGTAGATAGCTATGTATTTTATAGGTGTAGTAATTTTTGAGGAAGGAAAGGTTGAATAAAATGCATAAGGATGAGATGGAGCCTTGTTTACCTTAGGATTTGGTTGAGGCTCCCTTTGAGCATAATTGAGGGGTGGTTGGTCTGCTTGTAGACATGAAAAATTTAGAAGGTCTTGTCAAGAGAAATTTAGAGGAGATTGGTAGAGACAAGAATCATGTTACAAATGGATTAGTTGGAGTTCATTGCCTCTACCATTCTCTTGAATTGCAACATTCACCTCTTGGTATTCTTTCCAATAATTTAAAAATATGAAGAAGGTTCAAGTTTAGAAGATTATAGGAACCCTTTGGTCTCAAGTTTGGAAACTAGAGATGGAAACTCCATTACAAAGGATCTACTTTCATTCATGGAAAAGGATAAGGTTGACAATAATATATAGTTCCTTGAAGAATTTTGGATTCAAGTTGTGTTCAATGATAGATCTACTAATGTTTTTGGGAAAATGATCCTCTTTATTAGATACATTGCCACTATTGGTGGAGTATTTATAATTGGATGTTATTTTTCTAACTTACAACTATATTTTTCTTGTTTTTGTTCCATGCCAATATGATCCGATCGTGCGAGAAATACTCTTTAATCCCAAGGATGTATATCAAAATTGAGAGGCCCTTCCAAAGATTTCTATTCTGGTATAAAATTCAACTAGTAATTTACTAAAAATTAAATATAAGATTTAGAGAAGCTTTTCAAAATAGTCGTGTTATGCTTGGCCAAGATAAGTATTTGGTTTTATGGAATCATATTCCATTTAATGCACATGTTTGGATTTAAAATTTTAATGCTCCAGCAAGTATAGAGTTATAAAGTCTTTGGTTCTTTATATTTTTCTCTTTCTTTTGTACTATTTTGTATATGGAGTTATTAGCCTTGTGCATTACTCAAACATATGGTGTCTTGTATTCCTAATTCTAAATGTGGTTTCATGGATGTGCTCACTCCTTTATTCTTTGCTAATTGTAATTGAATATTATACCTATTTTTTAAAATATGGCCACCCCTCTCAATTAGTAAAATAAGTCATCTATTTTAGGTGGTGGATATTAATGTTAATTGCTTATTTATTGAACATACATAATCAAGAAAACTTGGAAAAGTGTCTTATCTTTCTTTTTCATAAAAATAGTTGGAGCATCCCATGACAAGACACTAGAACATATAAATCCTTTCTTTAAAATTTCATTTAGGTTCAATCCTTTAATTCATGCAAATATGAAGTGTTTGTTTGATAGGGATCTCTAGATATAGGGGCTAATTCATGCATGAACTCTATTAAAAAATAAAACACCCATTTAGGAGGAAACATGAGGAGTTCATTCTAGGATTTAGACATCCTAAGACTTTTTGTAATGGAGGTTTATTTTCATTTGAATGGTTCTCATTCACTTTTACTAAATAAAAACTAACAACAAACAAGGCACACCCTTTTATTTATTCTCTTTTGAGTTGTAAAATAGAAAATTTAATAATACCTTCATTCCTTCTAATCCTAATAGAACTATTTTATTATACATTTCATTCAAACAATCTAGTTTCTTTCCTCTAAATTTATTTTTCGATTCATACATTTAGAACCAACCATTTTTGGAGTAATTTTATAAGACTCAAAGGAAAAATATGAAGAATTTTATCCAAGTTTCCATTGTATGCACCCTAAGTTATAATTTTAGAATGGTATCATTTATAAACTATCTAAGTTGGGACATGTACACAACTCAACACTACCTCTTTTAACAAGGATTTAGATTTTAAGTTGAATTTCTAAACTATCTAAGGTGATACAAAATAGAAAGAAGCACCTAATTATATTAATATTTTAAGATATAAAATATATTAATTCTACTTCATAGCTCTAGGTATGACATTTTCACATCATTATCACCATGCTCCCTAGCTTTCTTTGTTGGTGTCATATCCACCATGAATGAGGCCCATTTTTCTAAAGGTCCTATATATAAAAGATAATTGGATAAACCTTCACCAATGTTTGCATTTTAATTCTAATTGATTACCACTTTATACCTTTTACCAATTTATAATTTCATAGTTTACCAATATAAAAACTTGTAGGGGAATAACTATAATTCCCCATTTTTATAAATAGTCTAGATTACCTAAGTTCCAATTGAAGTTTTGTTAGAGTGTAATATAATATGTTTAGTTCTAATCAATGGTTCTAGATTAATTGTTTCAAGTCCCTCAAAAATTATACTCATTAGAGAGGTTGTGCATTAATTATAAATCTTACCAATTAGGGATCATATTCTTATTTATACTTTCATATCACAATCATTAGCATAACTTATCAACCTCAATGAGGGAAATAGTCACTATTATGGTTCACATTTTTATTTACGAATAATTCATTATTGTGGGTTGAAAAAAATAATCCATCTGATACAAAATTATAAAGATATATGGTCATCAACAATAATTTTAATAACAAATATAACCAAAACAAATTACCATGAACCGTTTGATATATTGCCTCAAACAAATATGTTTTATGTTCAGGTAAGGCTTTAGAAACATTAAAGAAAATTCAATTGGAGGTGCCTCAGTATAAATGTATGCAAAACATGGAAGCATAGACAAGGCATGTTAATTTTTTGAGAGAGTTTTGAAATGGGTTTCTAAAATCTTTCAAGTAATGCAACACCATTTATTCAACACTCCCTACCCATGCCAAAATTGGAGCTTTGTAATAGGGTATGAACATTCATCAAAGAATTATAGAAATAGTGTTTGTTGAAAAGGCTTTAGAAACTTTCAAGCAAATGCAATTTCAAACAAAGAAATTCAGTTTGAAATCTACAAATTTGAAACATTTTGCATTTAGGGTTTAAAAATTTCTCAAAGAAATGCATTTTGAAATCTACGAAATTTGAATTTAACCAACCTGTGAGCTATGGAGGACGGGTTGATGAACTATGAGTTGATGAAATGTGGCTATGGAGGTCGGGTTGATGCATGTTTTTCTTGTCTAGTTCACTACATTCACGTTCGGGTTCGCCTTTGCTGCATACATAGTTTGAACACATTATACGTAGAATGCGACAGTGACAGTTTGTTTTTATTTTTTATGCCCTATTTCAAGGGGTTCACTCGAAATCCATTCGAGCAAACCCTATAAAATATTTTTTTTATTCATATGCTTGGAGGTTCGGTCAAACACTTAAACTGGTTTAGCTGAACCATAGAGTTTGATCAAACCCCTTGACATTGTGCAAACACAAAAAAATAAAATTTCCTTCCTCAAAAAAATTGTAAACCACTATTGTGGCTTAACCCTAATATAGATAACTTATTCAATTTTTTACATCAAGTTTCTTAGAACTCTGATTTTTTTGAATTTCTTGCCACTTAAGGGCCTATTTTTTCCATGATGATCCTACACACATGCATCACCTTCATACAAAGTTTCCAAATTTTTCCAAATCTCATAAGTAGTCTTTAGATCCATCAAATTTGTCATCTCAGAATCAGTCAAAGCACTCAACAAAGTTTCCTTAGCCCTAATATTACATTCAACATCCTTAATCTCAACAATAGTAGAAGGACCATTATGTGGGATAACATGCCTATTCTTTGTAATGTTCCAGTAGGGTTCACCAATGCATCTCAAATGACACTCCATTCGAGTCTTCCAAAGAGAATAATTTGTTCCATAAAATCTTGGATTATCGCTAACTTATATGTGCCATTTCAAATCACCTCCAAGCTACAGTAAACTTCTTCAAAGGAACTTTAACATTACCAATTGTTGGAAACACAAGAGCAGACAACTGAGAGGGGGGGTAAATCAGTTGTCTCAGAAATTTAAACTTATTAACCTTATTCTTAGATCTGATAAATAAACATGAAAGAATGAACCATCAACACATCAGAGACACACATAACACCAAGTTTTTTTTACGTGGAAAGCTTGTTAGGGGAAAAACCACAATGGAGGTTAGTCCACAAGATTATACCCTGTTAAAAGTATAAAGAATGAAATGGGGAATGCACATGCATTCAGGCGCATTTCCTAGAGATATCTACTCAATTACAACAAGGGTTACTGTCGAAAGGAAGATAAAATGTCTTACATAAACATTCAGATTACATCTACAAGATTTTGAACTGAGAAAATAGCACCTGCTAATGCCTGATTACAATTCCGGTTAAGCAGATGAACACTTCTTCACACTCTGCTTCTGACTCTCAATGATTAGGACATTATTCTCACATCTCATACACACACATGCCATCAAATGAAATAAAATATCAATTATATATATCTGCAACAAGAGATTACATTGCTGCATGTCAGCTTCAACAAAATAATAAAACATATGAAAACTGTCACCCCAAAACAATAAATAATTTTCAATGCGAATAAACCAATGTTGTCCACAGCATAATGAAGACCGAAAATAAAATCCTTGAACATGAACCACCTTCAAAAATTATTCCATGAAGATCCACAACATGCTACAATTACCCTGTCGGCCAAGAACATGAAAAGCATGAACACGCAAGAGAAAATCAACAATCTTGATCACAACGATCAATGCAGATGTGCAACATAGATAGAGAATGATCTAGAAACATCCAAAAACATCATGAATCACTAGAGAAGCATCTGTAACAACTGAACTTACTAGAATCACATCATCTTCATTCATAGACACCAACTAAAGCAACAAAAAACTATCAGAACACAATTGCTCATAACTCAATCAAATCTTCACGCGGATCTCTAAAACTTAACATGGATAAACTAGATATACTTGACAACAAACCATTTAATCCACAACCTCTTATCATCAACATACTGAGCTCACTAATAGATTGAATTTCAGTTCACCACCGACAACCTGCAACTTATTTATTACAATCTACTAAATATCCTTGGCATATATGGAAAATCTAAGACATTAATTCCAATAGTGTTGACATAAATGACAACCACATTTCAAAAACACAACCACAACATCCAACAGAAGGGACCCTTCTATAGTGCTTCAAATTTTGCACGTTTCCCTAGTTTTGTAGTGCGCTTGTCGTACTTTAGCACTAGGCTTCCCTCCTAAAATTTTGGGTTGGAGACCTTTTATCAAGCCATCATTTGACTATTTTTTGGAAATTTATCATGGCTTCATATTCCTTTTATAGTTTTTCTTCAAGATTCAGTAGTTCCACCAACCTCACTTCCATTTTGTTGCTTTCTTCGACTTCCAAAGGCTTTAATAGTTGTAATGCCAAATTTCCATAGAAATAGGTAAAACCACCTCCTTTCCATACACTAGTTCATAAAGAGAGGCCTTCAAGATTTGTTTGGGAATAATTCTATCGACCCATAGAGCGGTTCATAGATGATTGTGCCATTCCCTTTGTCATTATCACCCGATATGCTTAATCAACCTAATCATGTTCTTGTTGGTCAATTTTGCTAGCCCATTTACTTGTGGTTAATAGTTTTATGATGTCTTGAGATAAACCCCATGCTTGAGGGATAAGTTAAATATCCTAGAACCCATAAAATATCATGCCTTATTGGATATGATAATTTTTGGCGAACCAAACCTTGCTACCAACCCTTCAAGGAAATTGACAATATCAATTTACGTTGCATTTTTTAGAGCAATGGCCTCTATCCATCTTGTGAAATAGTAAGTTGTAGTAAGTATCCACCTAGAGCCAGTGTTCAAAATAGGATTTATCATTCTGACAAAATGCAAACCTGATTCAGAAAAGGGTTCTTTAGTTACAATCGGGCTCAGTGGCATGGAGGAATTCTTCTGCAAGCCAAGAAATATTGGCACTAAGTATATTTTCACACTAGGTGGTGTGCTTTGAAAAGCACGGAAGTACAATAATACCCTCTGCATTATTTTCAAAGTAGTAGTTTTGGCAGAGAAATTTCTACCCTTGGGACTGCTATGGAATTCATTTAAAACTCTCTACACCTATGGCTTATCTAAGCATCAGATTAGGATGCCATTATAATTTATTTCAAACAAAACACCCTCAATTAGTATATACTTGGTGCCTTGCAATTGGTAGTAACATCTTTTATGAGGTGGAATATTGGTCAGGTACTACCCTTCTTGCATGTATCATGTCCGATCCATCACCCATGACTCATCAGACTCAAACTAATTTGTATATGCTTGATCAACCTCTTCTTCCACCAAGGAGCTTAATTCTTGTGCAAGGTATTCGCGAAAGCCTCTTCCTCAAACCAACTTGGTTGGTCAAATTTCTACATCGTATTCTAGGATCTTGGTAATCTAGTTAGTACTTTTTCTAGTTATTTTTCCCTCAGTGATATACTCTCGAACACTAGGATGGGCGACAAGAATGGTGAATCTATTGGCCGATACTAGGTGTTAGAATTTCTTAAGGCTCTTGACAATAGAAAAGGCCTATTTCTCAACAAAATTGTACCTAGCTTCATATCCTTTGAGATTCCTCAAGTGGAATGTGATGGGATGTTCTCTACTATTGTCTTCATCCTTCTGAGTGAGCATCAAAGCTATGATGTGTTGGTCACTATGTATGTAGAGCAAGAAATATTTGGAGAAGTTTAGGTTACTTAATAGTGTGGCCACAAAGATGGTTGTCTTTATTTACTCAAAAAATTTCTTGCCTTCAGTAGTCCATTTGAGCACTATATTCTTTTTTAACAACAGCATGATAGGTCTTGCGATGTCTGGGAAGTCTGAAATGAACTGGCTGACAAAGTTAATCTTCCCCAAAAAGGACTGTACAGTCCCTTCTAGTTGACTAGCAGACGTAGCTTTATTGTAGCTGTCCCCCTTTTGGGATCTATAGCTATTCCTTCCTTTGATACGACAAAACTGAGTAGCTTGCCTTAGGGCACTCCAAAATTACATTTCTTGGGATTTAAGGAAATCCTGAACTATTGGTATTTCTAGAAGACCTTTTCCAGATGATCAATGTGATCATCCTTTGATTTTGAATTTTTTTTTAGGTCATCAAGATATATTAGAATAATCTAATTAATCAATCCCCTAAAAACAATATCCATTGCTCATTGAAAATTCACACCAACATTGGAGAGCCCGAACAACATTTTTGAGTATGCGAACGTTCTCCACTTGGTAGTGAGCGTTGTTTTATGCTAATATTTTTTTTGGCATACACCTAGTTATAACCCAAAAATCCATCGAGTAATGAGAACATCTCTAATCTGGTCATAGTCTATAGAATTTTTTTCATTGAGGGCAAAGGGTAGTGATCTTTCAGTGAATTTTTGTTCAAATCCCTAAAGTCCACACAGAGCTAAATATCGCCATTCTTTTTCCACACTAGTACAATATTGGACACCCAGATGGAATGCTTGATCGGGTATATGATCCTCGATTCAATTGATTTGGTGAGCTCTTGTTCCATCAATGCTTTGACCTTTGGATTGACTAGCCTTTGTTTATGTCAAATAGGCTTTGAGCCTTTAGCCAATTCAATAATATGTTAGATTATGCCCATTTCGTATCCTCTAAGATCACCATAGCTCCAAGCTATGACCCTATTATATCTAGAACATAGTCCTTTTAGTCTCTCTTTATCTTTCTTTGGGACATTCATTTCAACTTTTCACTTTTTGTCATTTTTGGCATCAAGATTTTCATAGTCTTTTTCATTAGTAGTGAATCTCTATTTTCTATTTCTCACATCCTCATAGTTTAAAAGATTTTGAAGAGAGATTAAACCTTGAGGGATCTTATTTCCTTTCAACTGGATCACTTCCCCTTTAAAAGGATCTACCTCAAACTATGAATGTTTAGGATCTTTTCCTGATTTCTATAAAAAAGCAACAATCTGAGCATTATCCTCAAAAATCTACCAATTCAGATCATTATCGAGAATCAATAGTCGGATGATGATTTGCAGTACATTATGCTTCATTACTGACTCAGAAATTAGCTCAAATTGTGATCCAATTGAGTCCATCTGATCAGTAACACTATTCTGGGAACATGTGATATCCTGAATGTTAAAAGCCTTGAAGCTCTTAATCAAATCCCATACTCTATGTGTATAAGATTTTATTTTTATATTTTTGGTAGTTGCCTACCCACAGACTTGGCTTACAACCAACTCCAAATCTTTGAATTCTTATACTCTCTTCAAACCCATCCATTCTACAAGGGACAAACCATTGACCAAGGCCTCATACTCTGCATCATTATTCGAGCATAGGAACTAGAAACAGAACACTCTAAGGCTCTATGATCCAATCATGGATATTAATTGAA